>OX578137.1:29533683-29706183 GCA_951213105.1 Amaurobius ferox
TAACAAAATTTGGTATATAAATCACTGTAGGTTATTCTAGTACGATTCGGTAAAAAGGAACGGGCTGTTTTTGCGAAATGGCCCGCAAAAATCGTTAAATATAAAAATAAAAGACTACGTGTGCTCAATTATATCAATTAAATTCCTATTTTAAACGTGCTTTTTGACAACCAAAAGAATAAGACTAACCCCATTTCTCTAGGACTACCCGTTCTTGAGATATTTTAGTTTTTTCGTGTTTTCGCTACGCCACCTTTGACAATAAGTCCAGCTATCAAATGAGAACCAAATTTAAGTTTAACGTGCAAATTCAATGTCATTTAAAATACTTATGGCTGTTATTTTGTGCAGATAAACTGAAATTATTATTGAAGAAATAAAGAGAACGTGAATATGAGTCTGTAGGGAAAGACATGTGCTGCCCACATCAGAATTTTTAACAACATTGCAACAATGATTTATAGAAGTGAACGGGGATTATTTGCAGGCCATTTCGAAAAAAATGTAGGATCATTTAAAGATCCACCAAATTTTTGTAGAATAAAATGTTCTACAAATTTAAGCTGTGTACCAAATTTTAATTCTGTAGGACGTAGGAAAGTGCATTAAAAATGCCATAAAATAAGTACATCATGAAGAGTTATATAAAATTTTAAAAAAAATTGAAAAATTGTTATCTACCAAATTTATTATAAAATGTGAAGCCTCTCTCATATACAAAATAGTTGAACTCTTGGAAAGCTTTTTATTATATAATATATCTTTTTTTTCTTTCTGGAGAATATTGCAAAAGTCAGAATTTAATTGAATTTGTTTTTCTCCCTTTATTAAATAATTTTTAATTAAAAAACTATCTAACATATTTTACTGAATTTTTTTTTTATATTTTAAGGGACAATGTGAATATTTCCTAAAAATTTTGAAGCAATTTGTGAACTTTAAATGTGCTTAAAAAATGTTTGAAAAATTAGGTCCCATAGGGTTCAATGTATTTCATTTTTTCAACCCGGCTTCAATAAAAAACTAATTGGGTGATATTATTTATTTATATTCCCATAGGTACTACAGACCGTCTGAAAAACATAGTAAAATTTCATTTTGATAAAGTCATTTTTACGGCAGTTATCGTGCAAATGGACAGACAGACAGAATGAACAAAGTTATAAACACTTTTCAACTATGTTGTAAAGTGTTAAAAATGGAATAAGAATTACATGTGACAAAGAAGGGTGAAAACAAATTTTTAATTACATATTTAGATGAAAGTATTTTCATAAATCATATATATAATGCAGGTGTTAATCCCCTTGCTCCCTGTATAAACATACATGGTGTAAATGCAAGAAATATATGTAAGATGAAAAGTTGCAAAACATTAACATTGTTTTGCACGATGATCTAGGCCTTTTCTAACTTCCAAAAATACTTTGAAATTGAATAAATTGAATAAAGTGAGAAGATATACACAGACACACACATATATATATATACATATATATATATATAAACATACAATATATATATATATATATATATATATATATATATACACACACACACATATATATGTATATATATATATATATATATATATATATATATATATATATATATATATATATATATATATATATATATATATATATATATATATATATATATACATTCGTAGAGTAGGAATTACAGCTGGACAGTCTTAAGAAATATACGATCGACCGGGGAACAAAACAGGAAATCCAAAGAATCCCGAAAAGAAATTGGACGCCGGCGAAGGAATCTGGCCGACAGGTGAAAGACACCCACACAAGGTATCCAGTTTCGTCCTAGATTAAAGCTGAAGCTGACAGCCTACATAGCTGTAAAAGGATACGTATTGACAATCCGGATCAGAAGTTTCGAGACCTAGAGAAAGTTGGAATGTGACGGAATGACGTTTGTCAATAGAGCCGGACGGTGGCCGCGCGGCGTGACACATATTGCTCGGACAGGAATTCAAAGGTATACACATAGCGCCGGACTTGTTATAAGTTATGGATACGTGTCAAGTTTTCTTCCGTCTTGTTAATAACAAAAGGAACGGTGGGGAGAATGGCAGTGTCATATTTTGGAAGAATTGTTGGGTGCATTTAGTTGTATTTGTTAGACTTTTTTTGCACTTTCTCGAGCAGTACACACACACACACACATATATATATATATGTATAGTTTACATATATATATATATGTATATATATAAGTATAGAATTTGAAAATTGAATGATAGAATAGAGAGAAATTGTAACTCAAAAAACCCTAACTTTAAAATATGCCTACAAAAAAAAAAATTAAGTATTAAATAATGAATCATCAATCATGAGACAAATAAAATGCAAATTTCTAGTCATCAAGCTAAAGATAATCAACAAATATCAATGTATATATATATATATATGTACACACACACACACACACATATATATATATATAGAATGTTTCTTTAATATATATATATATGCACACGTATATATATATGCACATATATGTATACAAATATATGTACACACACACACACACACATATATATATATAATTTCATGCTATGCATATCAATAATCTCAAAATTACTAGTAATTTATATAAATATCCCACTTATTTAGTAAATAGTATTGTTAAAAAATTTAAAATAGCTGGATTTTTATAATTCTTTCCATAGTATAATATAATTCTATTCATAGTATCTTATATTAGCCAGTCATCTCTTTTTTTTTTTTTTTTTTTTTCATTCACTTCCCACTTCAGCATTACCTTTATATGCCCCTCTTTTTAGTAGCTCTTTTTGTATATTAATACTTTTTCTTTACATTTCGCTTCACAGTTTTTCAATTCTTATGAATGGCAACAGTAAATGGTTTTTTATTTTTTCTTTACGAATGGCAACACTGGTCTCTTCTATCAGTGTTCCCTCGATCCCTGTATTGAATCGACTGTACACACGCTGTGCTTTTTCCAGGTATTCATTTTTTCTTTTTTATTCCATCTTTATGTATGTCGTCCAAGTAGAAATAGTTCATAGATTTAATCTATCTATTTCTTCAGAAACATACATTTTTGAGTTTGCTTCTACAAAAAACTTGGACATGATTAGATTTTTGTAGAGGTTAACAATTCATGATTTAGGCTTAGAGCCTCGTCCACGTGTAAGGCGTTTGTGCTTGATTTTGTTTGTTATACTTATTTCGATTCCATACCTTTGTATTATATTTTTCATTGACTTGTTGATTCGATATTAATTTTTTTTTTTTTTTTTTTTTTTTTTTTTTTTTTTTTTTTTTTCCCCCATATGCTTGAGGATTAATTGATTTTTACATTTGTTTTGTACGCCAGTTAGATAGTTGAATTTAGTTTAAGTTTTTCTTTTTTTGTTTCCATACTTTTTAATTTGGTTGATTTTCTGTAACTTGATAGCTAGTGTTTTGTATTTTTAATCCATTTGATTGATGATTTGCTGTATTATATTTTATTCTGTGGGTGTTTTTAAAAAGTTAGGTTTATCGTGTTACATCTTCTTACTTTTCGTTCATTGGATTTTCAAACTTCTATTATTATTGAAATCAGTTTATTTATGAGCTGCATTTGCGCAATAAATTAAATGTATTTTGCATTTTCATTCCATTTACTTAATAACTTTAAATTCTTTATTTAATAATTTCTGCATAGTATCTTTCATAATTTTGTAAGCTATAGTATCTAAAAAAATTTTATTTGCAATCTATTCAAATTTATGCTGCATTTGCGCTAAATTTAGTAATAGAATTAGTTATTTCTATATTTATTTTTCTATTTTTGAATTTACTTTCGTCCAATGTTATTAGAGGAATCTTGTTACACGTATTCTCCTAATTTTTTATCGGTTTTTTACTGCCTATGTTATTGCATTTGTTATATTTTTAGTATATTACTTGTATTGTAATTTGTCCAATTCCATACTGCTTATATTTTAGTTAATTTCTTTTATATCATTAGCATTAAGCTTTTATTCTTATAATATATTTTTTTATTCTTATAATATATTTTTTTATATTTTATTTGCAACTTTTTGTTTTAAATCTAGTGCTGCCATCTATAGTTTATTATTCTTACTTTTAATATTGTTATCGTATTTTTGGAGGGTTGGTAATCTTGTATTGACGTTTATTGCTTTATTTTGGCTCATTCAACTGTACTTTTTAGTACAATCTACTATTAATTATTTTCTTATTACGTATTCGGACAGGATTTTAAGTGAATCCACTTTATACACTTATCGCATTATTTAATACTTAAGTGTTTTTTACTTTATCTATATTTAATCTAGTTTAGAACTAATGTAACTATAACATTATGTTTTCGCATATCTTGTAATTTCCTACTGATTTTCATTAGGATTAGGTTTTACATGGACTTAATTGTTTTTACTTATATAAAAGTAATTGTTTTTACTTATATACATGCAATTATTTTATTACTTTTATTATTATATCTATGTTATATTGTCATACTCATCAAATTACTTATACTATTATGAATTACACATATTATTTGATTTAGTGACTGGCAAATATATTTATACTTATTATTCTATAATTTGATAGATATTGCCCGGTATTTACAATTTAAGTTGGGAATTGTTTAGACCGATATCCCATTACCAACTTTGTGCCATGGATAATTTTGAATATAGTGATTACCCTTCTAAAAATTATAATTTCAATAAATGTAAGAATAAAAATTGCAAAACCTGCCCATTTGCTTCTCATACTCAAATTACAAACCATGAAAGTCTTCTGCCTTTCTGCAAAATTTTTAATTGCATCTACCGTTTATCTTGTAACATATGCAATCTATCATATATAGGACAAACTAGTAATCCCATTCATCTACGTATGAATGTACACAGAGATCATGTCAAAAAATATATTCTAAATAATAATTTTCTTCCTACTTCCAATAAAATTGAATATAAACACTTTGCCAAACACGGTTTTGAAAATATTACTATACATATTTTAGATATAAAAACAAAATCAGCAGATAGGATTTATTTTGAAAACTACTATATTAAATCACATTGTACTCTTTTTCCATATGGATTAAATCAAATGTATCTAAATGGTAATGTTGTAAAAAATAATTTTGTAGATAATAAATATTCTATTTTTAATCACCTTTTTTTGAAACCCCATTTAAATGATAGTGAATCAATCAAACTCAAAAGATTTAAACGAGGAAAGGGACATTCCAATCTTAATGATCATAAATCTGAGATTATAACTCTACATAATCAATTTAATAGAACTTTTCAATGGAAATTCATAAGATCCTGGGTTTTTGCAGTAAAGAAAAAACATTTAAATAAGGTTTATGCCATTTTTTTAAAATTAAATCTTGCTAATGAACATTTTAATCATATTTTCTTTGATTTGCTTATTACAAGATCACAGTTTTTAAATTTAAAACTAAATCAGTTTCATTATAATAATACAACTACTAATTCTTATTGTGTTATCTCTTTCAAACATCCTATATATAATTCTATAAATTTTGGACATCTGTTTAACAAGTTTAAACATTTATTGCCTATTGGTGATTTATTTGTTTCAAAGACATTCAAATACAATAAGCCTATTGGTAGGTCTATATTTAATTATAATGAAGTTTCACAATCGCTCTCTATTGATCATTCTTCTCAGTCAATTGTAGATAGTGAATGTATTTGTAAATTAAATAAATTTGCTAAATTTCTAAATCCAGACTTGGGGCACATAGTTACAGGAGATTTAGACCTTGTTAGTGACAATGTGTTAAGAACCATTATGTCATTTGGCACTAAATTTAGGATACCTTCTTGTAATAATTCTTTTAAAGTCTTAAAATCAATTAATCTTGATCTTGATAAATATATATATAAATTAGCTTGTAAATACGCTCTGCCATTAGAGGCATTTAATATGTGGAAATTTACTATATTAGAATCAATTAAAAATGCTATTAGAGATATTAAATTGTCTAGATCTTTATATAATATTGATAATATTAAACATTCCATTAATGATTTACAAAGATCCTTTGTTATCACCTATGTTGATAAAGCCTCTAATAATTATGCTATTATCTGTAAAAAATTTTATATTCGATTTCTGTTAGATTATTTAAAAAATAATAGTCTTTTTAAACCTGATTTACATTCCATCAATAGTATTAAATTGAAAATTATCAATATGTATAATGATTTAAATATTAAATATAAATATCTTAGATTTCCTTATATAGTGCTTATTCCAAAATTTCATAAAAATCCTATTAAATTTAGAACAGTTACTAGTGGCCATAATACTTACTCTACTACTGCGAGTAAATTATTACTAAATTCTTTAAATCTAATAAATAATAGTTTAAGCCAGACTAGCAATAACTACCATATTCTAAATAATAGTAAAGAATTAAAGAATAAATTAACATCTCTTAGAAAAATAATAGGATTTCAAACTTTTGATTTTAAAGATCTTTTTAATAATATTAAGATATCTGATCTATATGATGTAATTTTAGCTCTATATAATGCTTATATTACACCTCTTTCAAATCAAATTAAATTTATAAATTTTCCTAAACTTCTTCACTTTGTTATTTTCAATAATTATATTTTTCAAGGAAATAAATTATACTTACAAGTCTCAGGAGTTCCACAGGGTGGCTGTAGTAGTAGTATGCTAGCTAATTTATACCTTTATCATTATGAAATGTCATTTACTTCAATAGATTATACTTTTTACAGATATGTTGATGATCTGATTTGCTTAGTATATACAGAAAATTATCTCATAGATATAGATTACTATCCAGACAATTTGGAATTAATACCTAATGAAGCTACTATTAATAAAAATGTTAATTTTTTGGATTTAAATCTTTTTATTGATCCTTCTAATAGAATTGTTACAAATTTATATGATAAAAAAGACTTTTATAATTTTAATATTAATAAAATCTTACCTTTTAATTCCTGTAACTCGATTCAATTGTTTAGAAATATTATACTCAATCAGCTTTTTAGAATTTATAGATTATCTGATAAAAAATTTCATGCTATGCATATCAATAATCTCAAAATTACTAGTAATTTATATAAATATCCCACTTATTTAGTAAATAGTATTGTTAAAAAATTTAAAATAGCTGGATTTTTATAATTCTTTCCATAGTATAATATAATTCTATTCATAGTATCTTATATTAGCCAGTCATCTCTTTTTTTTTTTTTTTTTTTTTCATTCACTTCCCACTTCAGCATTACCTTTATATGCCCCTCTTTTTAGTAGCTCTTTTTGTATATTAATACTTTTTCTTTACATTTCGCTTCACAGTTTTTCAATTCTTATGAATGGCAACAGTAAATGGTTTTTTATTTTTTCTTTACGAATGGCAACACTGGTCTCTTCTATCAGTGTTCCCTCGATCCCTGTATTGAATCGACTGTACACACGCTGTGCTTTTTCCAGGTATTCATTTTTTCTTTTTTATTCCATCTTTATGTATGTCGTCCAAGTAGAAATAGTTCATAGATTTAATCTATCTATTTCTTCAGAAACATACATTTTTGAGTTTGCTTCTACAAAAAACTTGGACATGATTAGATTTTTGTAGAGGTTAACAATTCATGATTTAGGCTTAGAGCCTCGTCCACGTGTAAGGCGTTTGTGCTTGATTTTGTTTGTTATACTTATTTCGATTCCATACCTTTGTATTATATTTTTCATTGACTTGTTGATTCGATATTAATTTTTTTTTTTTTTTTCCCATATGCTTGAGGATTAATTGATTTTTACATTTGTTTTGTACGCCTGTTAGATAGTTGAATTTAGTTTAAGTTTTTCTTTTTTTGTTTCCATACCTTTTAATTTGGTTGATTTTCTGTAACTTGATAGCTAGTGTTTTGTATTTTTAATCCATTTGATTGATGATTTGCTGTATTATATTTTATTCTGTGGGTGTTTTTAAAAAGTTAGGTTTATCGTGTTACATCTTCTTACTTTTCGTTCATTGGATTTTCAAACTTCTATTATATATATATATATATATATATATATATATATATATTCGTAGAGTAGGAATTACAGCTGGGCAGTCTGGTATAAGATGGATACGCAGTGGCGAAACTGATTGAGATACTTTTAAATATATAATTAATATGTATTCACATTTTCAGAATTAATCTGATGTGTCCAATACATAGCTTTCTCTATAAATTTAAAAATTTCGATAATATCGGAAAATAATAATACAAGTAACAGCTGTCATAATTATTTAATCTCGCTATAAATCTGCAGAGTTTTTGCTGTTACCGAATAAAATAATAAGCCCATAAAATTTCATAAAAATCGGTTGCGGTACCACGGTTTCCGTAGAAAAGAAAAATTCTGAAATGCCAATAGAACGATTCGCGATAGCTCCTAGAAATGATCTTCATTTCTGAAGTAAAATATTTAAAAGCATTTACTCATTTAAGGGAGCAGATCACGGAGATTTTGATCTTTTTTTTTTTCTATTTTTAAATAAATAAAAAAAATGAACTTAAAATTGGTAAATTTAGAATTGATGTATCTTACTATTTTGCACTGCTAAATATTTGCTCAATATATTATTTAAAAGTTATTTATGCCCTGGAAAAAATTAATTTGTGTTTAATTCTAATTCAAACGCTTTGATGACTATGTAATAGATAACGCTATTTTACATATTTTGTGACATTTCCAAATTTCAAAACTTTATTAAAAAAAAAAAAATAGTTTTCGTAATTTAGTACACACATCCAAGATAATGTTTTAATATATATTATTAGCAACAAACGCAAAAGAGATTCATAGCATTTCATCATTTATCTTCTGTATTATCAAAATTTGAATAGTTTGAAGAAATAAAAAAAAATACATTTAGACTTTTCAATTTCAGCCCTTTAAATGTAGACAGACACTCATTAAAACATTTCTAACATGCATTCTAATTCTGCTATGAATATGAAATTCACAGGCTAGATTTATTAATATATAAACAAGATTTTAGCCTCAAATTTATAAAATCGATTTTTGTAAGAACTTTATCAAAATCTCAATTACGGAGAACATACTTCACTTATGATTTTTTTTTTTTTTTTTTAAGAAGCACATATCAAATGACAATTTCCGCAACAATATTAGAATGTTGTTTAAGACTGTTATAAAACAAAAATCTCATAATCATTTTTACTTTTCTTATATACAATAATGTATAAGGAAAGTATTGTGAAGGAGACGAAAATTCAAAGTCAGTGGAGACGATAATTGACGAACGAATGGACCGATTCGAACGAAATTTGGTACAAAAATTACAATCTGTGAATACTGGAAGCCTATTGTTTTTATACGCAATTGAATGTTCAGAACCCCCTTAAATTTTCGAGTGAAATTTTGAAAAACTCATCAAAAAATCAAAACCTCTAATAAAGTTACGCAAATAGACATTTCTTATGTAATTTTTGATTAGAAAACGATTAACATAAATTTTAGAACGCTAGCACGAACCGTTCTCGATATATTGCACAGTTTTGAAAAAAATTATCAAAAAATCATATAAAAAAAATATTTCCTATTGAGAAACATGTTCACTTTTCATATGTAATATCATACGATAAATTTGGTGACATTATTCTCGTGGATCTAGCTCGTTACATTCATGAAAAAAGATATTTTGAGTAATACTTTTGTATTTAAACGCCAATAGTCATTTATCTGCTATAAGAATAAATTTATTCTGCGTCCATAAGGCTTGGCGAGATTTTGGCGACGAATTTAAACTTGACGACTTTTTTAAATGCTACCGAATCAAAGAAAATCTCGCCAAATGGATAAAAATGACGCTAAATCAATGAAAATAACGACTATTTGACGAAAATTTAATATCTTGGAAAAAATATAAGTATCTACTATAAGAATAACCTATTTTGTTTTTACTGTAACAGTAGTAAATACATTGCATTATATAAGAAAAGTCATGTGCTGCCCACATCAGATTTTTTATATTTTGTTATCGATTCAAAACTCAATTCAATTTAAAAAAAAAAAGAAAAGTATTCAGTCTCAAGATTTCAAGGACGGGGTTCGAGAATTGCCTAGCAGAGGATACCCCCCCCCCCCTTAAACTTCTAGGGAAAAGAAAAAGATAATAAAGAAGTTTCATAATTGGAATAGAGTTTAAATCTAGGTGATGCTTAGAGGGGGGAAGCGACGAAGAAAGCCATGCCCTTCTTCAAGTCTTTAAAAAGTAAGCGACTAGGGCCCAAGCAAGCACCTATAGTACAGTTAGAGAAAGATACGGGGCGCAATCGAAAATATTCAATGATTCAAAAAATGTTCGAAAATTCGAGAACTTTCCTCTGGTCCAACAAAAATCAATAGGCCCATGATGTTTATCGAGTGAAATAATCAAATCCAATATCATTCAATTCGCACCATTTGTTCAAAATATATCATGGTAATAGATTCCAGGACAGATAGACACACAAACATAATTGAAAGAAATAGTTTATTCGTATTCAAGCACATTGTAAATGTGTCGATCCACCCAAATCCGAGAATTGAATATTATTTTTATCCCCACAATAGTTTACATATGCATATTGTAGGTAAAAAAAAAAGAAATAAAGTTTATAAAGTTTCCCAAATCAAAGAAATTACTTATTTAGTTTGGAACATGCACGAATCTATATCATATAATTTATTGAAACTGACTGACTGATTAAGCCAAATGACTGACTAAGCTGATAGCCCAAACTGCAGAAGGTTGAAACTTGAAACTTTGCATACACGTGGGACTTGACCTATAAGTAAAGAGAAACATTTAAAATCTTGGAATTTTGTTGGAGAAATTTACAGATCTCGGAATTTTTTGTTCCAACATTCTTCCAGCTATAACTTGAGAACGACTAAACACACAAAATTCGTTTTTATATCGTCATACACAGAAATAAATATCATATATATTCTTAACTAACTCGATTTATTTACAACTAACAGTTCTTGGTATATTTAAATTTATAGTAATAGCAAACTTTTTTTTTTTTTAATATTTTGTAATTAAATTTTTAATGCAGTTTTTGATTCTATGTGTAAACTACCAGAGTTATGCTTAAGATAAGTTTTTTTTCCCCTATGATGCACACTTTTACTTGTAGGAGTATAAAATTTTATCGCGGATCACATATCCGCAATAATAATGCGTCCACTGACCCATTGCAAAATAGTCTCGGTCATTCTGTCAGCAATGTCCGCTACGCTTTGCACTCTAACTTTCACGACAAACAAACATTTTTATTAAAATGTCACTAAAATCTTTCTTGTCGCACCTAATGCGAATACCTACCATGTACAATGCCGCCCCTTTTCACTTATTCTATTCGTGTGTTTATTTACTTACCTTTATCATTCTTTGTTTTCTTGGAATTATTTATTTCTCTATAAGACACCGCTGAGGTATGGTATCTTAAATTGCTAACCGGAAAATTTTGAGCGTCTAAAATTACCTGAAAAACAATACTTTATACCACTAAAAAAAACCTATATTCCGCCGCCACATTTTATTTATTTATTTATTTATTTTATTTCATTTATTTATTTATTTTTATTTTTTGCGACCCGCGAAAATTTATGAAAATTCAACAAATTTATTAATTTATCGTGGTTTTATAAGCCTAAATTTAAATTTTCAATTTGATATGTATGCATTCATGCGCTACGAAATAGCACAGAAAGACTTCCACTCAGTCAAGCGAATAGGTTTGTATTTTCCCTACATAGTATATTATATAATGTATAGGGATAGTATTTTTATGGTGTCGAAAATTCGAATACGAATTTTCGACAGAATAAAACGTTTTGCTTAGCCATGAATTCCAATCGAACTTTTTTTAATTAATGTCTGTGTGCATGTGTGCAAGCGTGTGTGTCAGTGAAACTGTAGACGCAATATCTCACGAAAGAATGGAAAGTTTCGAATGGAATTTGATACCATTATCACAATCAGTGAATACTGGAAGCCTATTGAGTATAAGCGCATACGACGATTTCGAAGCCTCTAAATACTTGAATCGTTTCTTTTAATCCTAAAAAAAAATCCAGACAATCAATTATATTAAATTAAACATTTTTTTACATAGTTCATCATAAGAAAACAAATGGCACTCATTTTAGAATGTTCTATAGAACTCAACAGTTCTCGAGATATTATATGCTGAAGTTTATTCGAATACATTTTAAAACTTTACCTTTCCTCTTTTCTATATTAACAAACTTATCTCCTACAATAGTAAGCACTTCTTTACCTGTTTCCTATAATAACAATATTTTCCCCCAGCTTTAATAAGCATCACTTTCCCTCTTTTCTATTAGTATTAGCATTTCCCCCTCCCCAAACTTTAGTAAGCACAGTTTCTAGTCTTTTTTATTATTAGCAATATTTCCCAACTTTAGTAAGCACCCTTCCATTCTTTTCTATTATTAGCATTATTTCCCCAGCTTTAATAAGCACTCCTTTTCCCTATATTAGCAATACTTTCCTCTAGTGTTAGTAAACACCCCTTTCCTTCTTTTCTATTATTAGCATTCTTTTCCCCCTGCTTTAGAAAGCACCCTTTTTCTTCTTTTCTATTGTTAGCACTCTTTTTTCCCAGCTTTAGTAAGCACTCATGTCACTCTTTCCTGTATCAACATCTTCCCCCCAGCTTTAGTAAATACCAATTTTTCATTTTCTATTATTATCATTCTTTTTTCCAGCTTTAGTAAGCACCATTTTTCATTTTCTATTGTTATCACTCTTTTCTCCACTTCTGTCACTCTTTCCAGTATCAGCATTTTCCCCCCAAGCATCAATTTTTCGTAAGCACCAATTTTTCATTTTCTATTAGTATCGTTCATTTCTCCAGCTTTAGTAAGCACTTATTTTCCCCTTTTCACTTATTATTAGCATTATTTTCCCCAGTTTTAGTAAGCGACCATTTTCCTCTTGCCAACATTAGCAATTCCACCCCCCTGCTTAATAAGATTTAAAATTACACATTCATATCGTCCACACATACGCTGAATTAATACAAAGGGAACCAATCCCCGTCATTATGTCCCGACAACAACTGTTATGCTTTTCACATCGCAACTTTTTTTTTCGGCATCTTTATCAAAATGTCAATACAATTCCTCCGCCGTATCCAATCCATGTAAACTGTCAGAGGCACTGTCAGCCCTTTTAATCTAAGGGAGCACCTTCTACGGGCTCCTTTTCACCTGTCTCTGTCATTCTTTTGTTCTCTCTGAGTTTTCTATACTTCCTTGTCGAATGAAGTTTTAGTCGATTGGAAAAAGCATTAGTTTTGTGTAATGGTGCGATATCTCGAAGAATGACAACACATAATTTCGCTTATGATTTTATTTTAATGGGGGAGGGGGGACGTAAAGTGGTTACGGCGAGTAAGTGGCTATGTACTATATTTTCATCTCCAATGTGCTGCTACTTTATTTTATATAGTGACCATTTGAGACTATATTCATTTACTTCTTATAAGTTACATAATCACCATTACAGAACTAAATTCATGCAAAAACATATATCTACATATATCATAATAATGGAGAGGAATTTCATTTTCTCTAATCTACTAGCATTTCTAATTTTTTTTTTTTCATTTGAGTATTTGAGTGGCTTCCTTACCCGCCCTTCTCCTACACATGTAAGTATTACTGAAAAGGTAGATAGATCCGCCCTTCCCCTACATATGTAAATATTACTGAAAAGGTAGATCCGCCCTTCCCCTACACATGTAAATATTACTGAAAAGGTAGACCCGTCCTTCCCCTACACATGTAAATATTACTGAAAAAGTAGACAAGTAACAAAATAAGAAATGTTCTTATTTAAAGCTATATCTCGTATTCTAAACATCCATTAGATCGACAATTTTTTTTTGTTCAAAACGGTTATGCATTGCTAAAAAATGTCTATTATCTGTTACTTTTTAGTGCAGACCATCCTTGTAAAAACAATCATTTCTCTCTCTCTGTGTCCTTTTCCTTTGTTAACATGCCCTCTGTCTTTCTGTCTATGCAAATCCCTCGACATTTAGTAGGGTCGTTGTCTTTATATGCATAAGATATTGGATCCTTACGAAGATGTCTTGTGCATATAAACTATTCTACTATAAATGTAAATGCTATTGTATTTTGCAGTGTATAGACATTGAATGTACAACCTTTGTAGTATCTTTGGGTAGAGACATTATTGCGAGATGTTGAGTAATTGTTATATACGTGTATATATATAATTTTCGTGTTACAGATTCTCACTTTTCATTCATTGGATCTTCAAACCTTTTTTTCTTATATATATATAAGAGATATAAGTATATAAACTTTACATATACTTTACATATATATAGATTTACATTTACATATAAATTACTTTACGTATATATAAACTTTACATAAATATATTACATTTATGTAGTATATATGAACTTTATATTTCAAACTTTACATTGTATTCCACTATTATTATTATTACATGGCATCAAGCTGGTTTATTTGATTTATTTTATTTGATTATTGTTAAATCTGATCCATTTTCTGCATTCTTCTACGTCGGGCCATGTGCATAATTTCTGTAATACAATATACAGTTATGCACACAGAAACGCAGAATTTCAGTATTACCGAACCAGGTATGGCCCTTGATAACGTACATGGATTCCGAAATACTTTTCACTTTTTTCTATTTCATGTAAAAATATTTTTTAGAAAGCCAGGAAATGCCTAGCTCCTTGTGCAATTTTTCAGTTTGATACTTTTAATTTACACCATGTACGTTAATACAGGGAACAAGGGGATTAGTACCTTAACCTTTTGCTTACGGGTGGGACAGCATCCATCCCAAACGAGGAACCTCTCAAAAAGACAGGTATTTGACATACCCTATCCCAGACATTGACGTCCATGAACGCCAATGTCTGCAAAAGGGGATCGAACTGTTTGGGATAGGGTATGTCAAATACCTGTCTTTTTGAGAGGTTCTTCATTTGGGATGAACGCTGTCCCACCCGTAAGCAAAAGGTAAAGTACCTGTATTAAATATATGATTTATAACACACCAGACGTTCACAACATGTAATCCAATTTCCATAAACTTATATATGAACAGGAAAAGAGGGGTATTTAATACCTATTTAGTACCAGTTTTATTTATAATGAATTTATAATAAATTATATCCAGCCTACCGTTGAATCTTTTTTTATTTCAAATTTGCTCTTCAGGCTATTTTTTGTTTCACATATGCTCTACAGACCATGTTCAATAAAAAATATGTCACTGGTATTTATAATACAAGTAAAATAAAATTCTTAATATATATATATAATTTCAAAACAAGTAATTAAAATTTTCACAATATATATATATATATATATATATATATATATTTGTGTGTGTGTGTTCTCATTGGGTAAAAGGTATTTCTGTGAAATATTAACTTATCAAGAAAGTAACACCACTATTAACTCTAGCTCGCAGTAACACACAGCAGTGGGGTAGCCAAGACAATTTGGAGTATAATCCCCCATTGGTTAAAAAATCACCTTGGCTTTCTAAAGGTCATATCACATTCAAGAACTTTTGGAACAACCAACTAGTTCAGACAACTTTTTCACCAATTTTCTGACAAAAAAGTTGGTGATAGGGTTGTCGGACAATTGAAGAAGTTGGGCTCAATGAAAAACTGCGAGTAAAAGCACTGTATTTTTATCACTTTTTTGGCGAGAAATATACAGTTGTGTATTTTGCAACATTGCGGTTAGGGTTACGGCAGCATGTTCACCGCTTGGCAATTCGTCTGCTTTACATTACATGGATATTATAGATCGATTTTGCATTGAAATCTATAAAATTTTAATTTGGCCTGATTTTTCGCCCAATTATGGTTTTAGGATTATTTTATAGCAGGTATTTAATCATATATATATATAAAGGTATTTATATAAATATATACTAGTTGTAATTTGACTTACTCGTTGAATGGCTACAAATTAGTTTTTATTCATAGGTACTCGACACATTCTATACAGCAAACACTACATCTATTGGAAACAAATAAGCAATTATCCAATATTTATGAAATACTTTGAAGTTGAATGAGTTGCTAAATTTATATCAACCATTAAGCTATGGATTACTTTGCTATCAATTATTATTATTCTTCATAGTTCACGTTATGCAATTAACTACTATAAAATACAGTTATTGTGTTCAAATTTTTTTTGATGCTTAACTTAAAATTATTTACATTTTAGAGTCTTAAACATTTTTTTTCAAACATTGTTTACAACTTAACAACCGATATTCAGACCTTAAAAGCATTTTAATCAGTACAGTGTTATGTATTGTCATGTACAAATTTATGATATGAAAATATAAAAAATTAGCACAGGAAGTAAAATTTAAATGTTAAATGCTATCCTCAAAATCATCGAAACTTTGAATGTTGAATACATAGGTTTAAAGCTAATGAACAACTGTTCTTGATTATTAAACTCCTTTGTACCCATACATAAATTATGTTTCTTACATAATGACAGTGCTCATATATACAGACAATGCTCATATTTTAGTTATTAGTTTTATAAATAAACAGTATTACATGTATAACTTCAAGTAAATTGCAAACGTTTTAAAATTACAATTTCGGAGATCACATACAAACAAAAATGTAAACAAAATGTTATTCAATTCAAACACAAGAAAAATTTAGGAACAATATATGATAATTTCAAATCAAACTTTTACTATATAGGGCAATTTCTATAACGGGTTCAGCAATAATAAAATAGCATATCTGATATAATAAACAGATCGGCTGAAATATTGCAGTACACGTTTATTTCTAATCAAAGGGCTGCAAAATCGGCTCTGTACGTTTAACATAATCCCAGAAGCGTTCAATATTGTGAATATAAATAGCATGAACATGTCATAAGTCAGTTTATGATCATGCAACAGAATATAAACGAAAAATATACAAAACATACCTGTTTAAAAGTGTATTCTAATTGCTCATCTTTAAAACTTTTAATAAATAAAATATTACATCGATATGCGAATCAAAATCGGCGTAATTCTTCATACCATGTTGGCAAACTTGTTGAATACTCTTCTTCCAGGAAAGAAATATAAATAATTCCATCTTAAATAGTATAAATTCATCTGAAAATATTGAAAGATGCAGAAATTTCCACGTTCTTGTTTGGTCACGTTGCTCGTAGATTCCACGCCATAAACCAGCTGCGTCAACCTGTTCTCTACACGTGATATCTCTGCTACTCATCGCTAATTGGCTGGTTGTTGAAAAATTGTTCCAAACGAACAACTTTTTCTTCTTGGTCCAGAAAAAGTTGTGCGTTCAGGGTTGTCCCAACTTTTTGCGCTTATCACACACGCATTTCCCCCCAACTCTGGGTAAAAATTGTTCAAAAAGTTGGTTGTCCGAAAAATTGCCTGAAAAGTTCTTGAATGTGATACAGTCTTAATATGTCTCATTCAGATAAACGACATGCATCAGTGCAACCCTGCCACTCGATCTATACAAGATAAAGAAAACCATGTTGTGAACGACAAATTGCGTTCTATACATTGATGATATATTTTTTTTTAATTATTGCAATATTCTTTTAATTTCATGTATAATAATAAAAGGAAATGTCTGTGTGCTTGTTTGTCTCTGTCGTGCACAACAAAAAATCAAAGCAACATACAGCCATGAAATTTGATACAGAAATATATCGGCTCCTTGTCAATTTGTTTTCCCTTTTAATTTCTATTAATTTAAAAGTTATGACCTTCAAAGTCGAAATTCGGCAGATTGCATTGGTGACGCACTATTGCACTCTGCTAAACAACTAAAACAATTTTTCCGAGGATTTTATTGATAAACAAAATCAACTTATATTTCTTATCTAATCTTTCTAAAATAAGTATTTTCTTAAACTTTATTTTCTTAAATGAAAACCGCGTAGAAAATTTCGCTATCTTTAAAACTAAATTCACAACAAAATTAAAAAAAAATTTCAGTTGTGGAGTTTCAGGAAGAGAGTGGGACCTTAGTTAACAAATAATTCCTCAAACTAAGAAAAGACTAAAACATTCACATGTCAAGTTTCTACAGAAATTATCAAAAGTTTTGAAGTTGGAATTCGAAATTTGGTCGATTGAATTGGCGGCGCCATCTATCGCACATTATTAAAACTAAAACAAATTCATTTCTTTCCTTTGCTCGGTCGCCATTTGAAAGCATGAATGAATGAATTAATTCAATTAATCCCTGCAACTCCCAACAACTCAGTATAACATATTTCGATAACAGGTCTACAGCCAAATTAAGGATTTGTTAATATTCGGCTTTGGTAAAAAAAAAAAAAAAAAGCCTGACAATACAACTTTAAAAAAGTTTCAAATAACTGACGGAAGGGTAGTCTAATGCATATTTCATATTTATACATTGGGCAGATAAACTACGCAGTTGACGCAGTAGCCAATACGAATTGCATGTGCAAGACGAAATTACTTCTGAAGTTGATATACATTCAACATTTATCGGCTACTGTGTCATTGTCTTGTTTTTCCCTTCCCTGGGAAAACCCAGACAAGTAGTGTAACGAACATAAAGCAAGAATCGAAAATAACCCTGAAAGCTGAGAGAACGTATTTAGCAGGTTTTGAAACGCAGTCCAAAAAAAATCTTGTAATATAAATACACATAATATCGTCCACTCACTGACCAAATACAAAGTAGTCTCCGTATTTCTGTCCCATGGGCAACTGTTATACTTTTCTCCCCCCCCCCCCCCCTCCCCATTTTTTTGGCAGCTCGAAACCTTTATCAAAATGTCAATACAATTTACAGCATCGTATCCAATACCTGTAAACTGTCAAGAGCACTGTTAGCTTCTTTAATGTAAGGGAGCACCTTATGTGCTCTCCTTTTCACCTGTCTTTGATATTCTTTTGTTCTTCCTGTGTTTCCTACACTTCCTTGTCGAATGAAGTTTTAGTCGAATGCAAATTCATTACTTCTGTATAACTGCATGGTATTTGGAAGAGTAATGATACATATAGTTGCATTTTTTTTTCTTACGGTGCTGATAATTGAATCAGTAATTAATTTTCTAAGACAATTTATAGATGTTTCTTGTTCGTTCCTTCTATTTCTATTCATTAAATTCCTTTATTAATTGTAATTTTAAAAAAAAAACAGAGTTTATTGCTAAAAATTTCCTTTGACTTATTTTTTTTCTTTTTCGGTATCACTTTCTCTTCTTCGTGAACAACCACGCTAACAAGAGAGCTGAGAGTATGCTAACAAAAGAAAGACCGAAATCTATATAGACAGTCTTCTCCTCTCTTTCTTATTAACTTTCAATATCAGTTTTGTTACTACTCGTTTTGTCTACCTATGTCAGCACCTTTTTTTCTCTTTTGGCTACCTCTCTATCTCTCTCTCTCCTCGGTAACACACCTCTCTTCTTGGCCATATGAAAGATTTGCTGCAAAAATAAGATCGAACTCAATCTAAAGTCGAATCTGAAAACAACAGGGTCAATAACTGGATTGGGCATGAACCGTGTGACAGAAGCATGAACTGGCACAAATAAGAGATGAGACCTTTTTATGTTAACAAATAAATGTAAGATATATGATACTAAATGGAATTTTTACTTTACGGGACACAAATAAAAAGTTAGATATTGAATTTTGTCAGAAATATCACCCCCACAGAGTTGAAATAGCTTTCATAAGATCCTTTGCCTTATTTTAAGAAACTTTGTAATTGCAAGTATATTTCTAGAATCAATATTTATGGGAATAAAGCCTGTTATATTCTTTTTTGAACATACGTATATCAGTACCCCCAATTTTTTTTATAAATACTTAATAATTTTATAATTTTTTATAAATACTAGAATCAGCATATATGCCTATAAAATTACACATAAATACAAAACAGGTGGTTAAAAACATACTGTCTGAAAACCATTCTATCTGAAAAAACAATCTACGTTCTCTTCAAAGAATATAATCGATAAACTGCTCTTTTCACTATATACAAGAATTCCCAGCAATTCTTGTCAGCAAATTTAATCTAAAAGACAGAAAGGTGGATACCTATTGCGGTATCTCCACGTGAGTGTCTTTTACCTGTCGTCGAAGGTTTTTTTTTTTCTTTTCTAGAGATCCTTGTTTCTGATACTTTGAGCACGTCATGTGTCATTTTTATTTATTTATTTCATAAAAAGTGGTAGATACTCCGTAATCTCATTTATATGAAAACATGAAGCTTTTATATTTTCCAGCTTTTCGTGAGATAAATTCACTCAACTGTTTGATTATTTGTAGAAATGTCTCTTATATATCGTGTTCATGTTGATATATCATGTGTAATACGTGCCAGTTCTGAAAAACGCGCTACCCACAAACGCTTATTAAGCAAATTCTGATTTAACACGCTAAATATACCTTAGTAAAGAGGGAGGGTTTAAAATACAGTCCCAACAAAATAAAAGGCAAAGTGAATGGTTACCAGGCAGTGACCTCTGAAACTCACAAAGATTCAACTAAATAGTATGAAAATACAGTAGTCACAAGAAATACTACATGTTGCACAGGGAAGATGCGCAATTCTGGATTATAAAATTAATGTAAATATGACATTGTTTCTATACGGAAGTTGTCTATGGAGGCATTTCTTCAACGATCGGATTTTTCCCTTAAACTTCAGAGGAGGAAATATACATATTTTTCTTTCCAGAAATATGCTATTTACATTAACTGCGACTACTAGTGAGCGCGCACACACACGGCCACGAAAAATTGCTAATTATTTTCAAAGATATTCAAAAGGCTAAAATATGTTAAATTTCTCAGCCAGATATTTCTCGGTATCACAATACATTTCCGATATAAATAAATACGAAAAGAAATAAAAGACAATTCTATAATAAACAAATAAAACCAGCATGGAAACCCGTTTCAAATACCTCATTACCTCTGATCCATTTAACTCTACCAGCATGACTTGAAAAACAAAGAAATCTAAACGTAGTGAATCTTCCCTAATTACCCACACCTTAATTACCTGCGCCCAGTTGACCGAAAAGAACGGAGGGCCGGATCGATGACAGAAAGAATTCGCATCTTCTCCCAACTCGCATAACACGGAGAGATTTCTGGCCGGATAAGAGCCTGACTCTGACCACCTGGGACCTTCTGATAACAGCCATGCCCCGATATGGCACTTGCGCTACAGCAGAGACTGCAGGAAATGGACTGAGCTTAAATACGTTGCCAGACTGCTGCTTCTCTTAATAGGAGAACTGGGCTAAATGTAGCAGAAGGGTTAGGGTTAAATAAAAGGGAGGAAATATAAAAAGAAATTATGGTGGTAGAGGATACTACTGGCAATTCATTCTGGGACAACGGTACGTTTATATGTGTTCTGCAACTGTGCCCACACACTTAGGCTTTGCTTATACTACTTATATTTTATTTTGTGAAATTCATTTTATTCTTTTTAATATTTGTAGATTTTTAACTTGCTATTCTTTAAGAAACTTTAAGTATAAATAATCGCACATACATTATGGCGCGCGAGAGTTGCACTCGGTAGGCCCGGGTTCGATTCCCTCCGCTGCCAAAACTGCCGCCGTGTTTACGCGGAATATGAGCACGTTAAACATGTGGGTTCATCTTCCGAGAGGTTGGTGGTAGAGGAAGGAGGGTAAGGTCCCTGTGGATGTCTCCCCCACTGGGTTCCGGTCTAAATTGGGTGGCTCTTCCCGGTCGTCCAAACAGTTACCTTACACCTTTCTAGTAGGTCGGACGATCTGGGTCTCAACAATAACATACACTATGTTACTAGAAGTTGTAAACTTGATCCATTAAAACGTTTTACATATTGTCCAATGAAAATAAATCGGAAGAATCTTTATGTTCAAATTTAATTTGCTGCTTTGAAATATAAATATAGGCTACTAATATTTCAAATTGTCACTCTTAAATACTAGGTTTTCCCCCGTAAATTATCGTTGACCAGGCTGGAAACAATTTGTTGGCCAGGCTGGAAATGAATAATAACAAATAAACACCCCATACACAGAGTGACGCTTCAATAACTGATTATATTTAAAGATAATTAAAAATGAGTATAAATATGCGAATTTTATAGTCGAGTATTCGACGTAATTAACACCGTTACAAAATATATGGGGTTTGTGCTCATAGTAAAAATAAAAGGTAACACAATCAAAAACATTGAAATGAAATCAGGCTGTTTTAACCTTTAGCATGGACGCAAATGCCTGCAAAGGGTGGTCGAACTGTTTGGGATAAGGCGTGTCAAATACCTGTCTTTTTGAGAGGTTCTTCATTTGGGAATGACGCTGTCCCACCCGTAAGAAAAAGGTTAAATATACGAGTATCATATTACTTGTGATACATTTAATTATGCCAACATGACTAGAAAACAAGGAAATCTAAACATGAGGAATCCCTTCTAATTACCCATACCTGCGTCTATTTAACCGAAAGGACTGAAAAAGAGCCGGATGGATACCAGAAAAAAATCGAAACCGTCATTCTCATAACTCGAAAACATCTCTAGCCTGATATAAGGGTCTGGATCTGACCACCTGGGACCTGCTGACAAGAGTCTTCCGATATGGTACTTTCGCTGCAGCAGACTGCGGGAAATATACTGAGCCTAAATACGAAGCCGGTCTGCTTTTTCTCTAAATAGGAGTTGCAGAACTAAGCTAAATGTAGCAGAAGAATTAGAAAAAAAGGAAGAAAATATTAATGGTAGTGGTAGAGGATGATACTGGCAATTCATTCTGGGGTAATAGAGTGAGTTTTTATTTTCTCCACAACTGTACACAAATATTGCAACAAAGCATTGCTTAGATATCGAATGAAAATACTTAGGCAGTGATATCTTTGTTCAAATTTATTAGCTGTTTTGAGTTGTTTTACGGGCATTTCGAATCGTTACACTAAATGACTAGTTGCTTCGTAAATGATTCATTGTGGACGAGGTTGAGAAGAGGATTTCTTCGGCAAATGGCCATTTAAAAGTCTTCAATAAATGTAGATTTTTACACTTACGAGGGTAGCATGCATAGAATACTCAAAACCACGCCACTATTACTATAATTGGTTATGTCCAAAGATGCATAAAAGGTGTTAACATGTTCGCATTTGGCAGTCGAATATTTAGTCAAATCATGATATATTTCTGTTATACATAATATGGTTTGCACATAAAGTAAAAGGAAACAAAACAAGAAAGATCAATCATGCATAATTCATTGATTATGAAACACTTCCCAACTTCAATGCAATTTTATTTAAACATCTCTAAAATACGATACCTTCCTCGGTAATATTTTTAAAATTATCATACTACTAGAATAATTTATTATATTTGAAAACTTCATCGAAAACAAATGAACTTGATTCAAATGATGTCATCGAAATATAAATCGCCTGGCTCTCTATATAAAAGCAGCATTTCATTCATAACTTTTTTCCATTCCTTTCATTCATCCCGATACTACAATAATTTATTTCATTTAAAAACTAAAAACCATGGAGGTACAAGTAATTTAACTCTATGCTTAAAACTTCATCGAAAAAATCGTCTGCTTCTCTATGTAAAATCAATTAATGTTTCATTCATATAAGCTATATTGCAGACTCCATAAGCTAAATAATTTTGCGTTAAAGAAATGCAGCAATTCTTATACAACTCATTCTACATCTTTTGGTGTTTACTTTCTCCATAAGTGAAAATTAGGCTTTGTTGCAGAAATAATCAAAGTTGGATGATCATTTAACCTCAAATATATTGTAATTGCGTTGTTTCAGATAGATGCACATTATTTAAGCAAAAATTGATTGTAGATGCACATAATTTAAGCAAAAATAAAGCGGTTTTAGGATGGATTAAACACTAAATATAAATTATAAAGAACTTTAAAAATCACGATTTTGACATAAGATGGATGCCATATTTTATTTTGAAGTGAGTCACGTGATCTCTTCATATAATTGTCACGTGATCTGTTCAAATAAAGGATGTAATTATTATTTTAATTTGTATTTAAAAAAACTACTGAATATATTTTGCTGACAATTTATTTTATATATATTTTATCGGATAATTTGAATATTTCCTAAAACTTTCGAAGCAACTTGTGAATTTTAAATTCGCTTAAAAAATGTTTGAAAAATAGGTCCCATAGAGTTCAATGTATTTCATTTTTTTAACCCGGATTCAATCCAAAACTAATAGGGTGATATTATTCATTTATATTCCCATAGGTCCCACAGACTGTTTGAATAACATACTAAAATTTCATTTGATAAAGTCATTTTTACGGCAGTTATCGTGCTAACGGACAGACAGACAGAATGAACAAAGTCATAAACACTTTTCAACTATGTTGTAAAGTGTTAATAAAAAGCAATGTTCTAATGAACGAAAACAAGTTAGAAAACTATTTGGAATATATCGCATTGTACAAATAAATCAATTTAACTCTACCTGCATGACTGGAAAAACACGGAAATTTAAACACAGTGAATCTACCCTAATTACCTTAATCACTTGCTCCATGTTAACAGAAAAGAACGGACAAGGATCGGATCGATGCTAAAATAATTCGCATGTTCTTCCTACTTTAATAACACAGATCTGGATAATTCTGATATCCATGTGCAATTCTTCGCCGTATAAGGGCCTAGATCTGACTATTTGAGACCAGTTGATAAAGGCGAAACCACGTTATGGCAATTTCGTATCAGTAGCTTAGTCTGGCTGAATGTAACAATTGGGTTAAATTTTAAATAAAAGGATGGCGTAGAAATAAAATTATAGGGACGGACGATATAGCAGTAGTTTCGAATCGAACACTGAAGCAAAGGGCTTTATAAAGGTTGCTTTATATAACACATATAAAGCAAATGGTATCAATGAAAATTGATATCAAAGTGGACATTGCATGTTCTTAATGAAGAATTGGTCTGACTTGAGTTCTTCACATAAAGTGCTAGGCGTGTGATTTAGCCTCTTCTACAAGCTTCAAACACGTGTTTTGCTTCTTCCATATGACATTCTAACAGTGACAGCCGTTGAAGCTTAAATCAGACTTTATCATCGAATTTTAAAGCATTTATATTTATTTCTGGCTTGCAATTACCTGGATATATGTGATATTGGAATGATATCCATGGCAGAGGCCGTTTATTAGCGCCTAAATATTATTTTATTAACATGACAGTCCAATTACAGGGACTAGAGCCGTCGACTATGCGTTTATCACAGTCGAATTTCTCAGAACAGTCTGGCATTTACATAACTTGAAACATACTTATTTCGCTGATATAACGTATTTTGAAAAACATGGCAGAGAGTTTGTTACATCATGCGAATCGTTGGATTTTATTTCGTACTGCCGCACGATTTTTCGAAGACCAGGAAGTGACATCTCTAGAACCAACTGCAAATCCTTAATTAACCCCTCCCACCTCCCGAATTCGATGCTGAATCCCGACCACTCGTCATTTTATAAGTTCTGTATATATAGCTAGTTCTGAAAAGAGACGTTTCAAGCAAAAAATTTTGAACTGGAAGTTGAAAAGGAACCGAAAATAGAAATCCATAATAAATTACACTACCGCCTTCAGAATCTGATTCTGAATCCATATCATTTACTATATAAGCTCTATCTATAACCAATCTTGAGAAATAGATGTTTCATATGAAATGAGATTCTTTGAACCAGAAATTAAAAAAGAACATGATGTGGACATACTTTAGGAACCTCCACCCTCCTCTACAGTTTGACACTGAATCCACATCAATCATTATCTAAGCTATATCTATAGCGGATCCTGAGAAATAGCTACTTCAAAGACAGTTTTTAGTATAGCAATAAAATAACAAAAATATTTTCTACCATCAAAATAACAATTTCAATGAACAAAAAAACCCAAACTGGGAAGCTCTTTCACATATTACATCTGATCTTTTTAACTCTACCAGCATGACTGGAAAAATACGAAGACTTACATAGGATAATCTGCGAGCCAAAGGCCGGCCGTACCGTGCTGAAAACACCGGTTTTCGTTAGATCACCGAAGTCAAGCAGCATCGGGCGCGGTTAGTACTTGGGTGGGTGTCCACCTGGGAAAACCACGTGCTGTTGGCACATTTCGGACGCGGTAGCCCGGTGGTTTGCGCGCTGGATTTGCAAGCTGCCACAACTGCCGCCGTGTTCATGCGGAGTACGATCACGTTAAACATGTTGGTCCGTAAGTCCGTCCGAGAGGTTGGTGGTAGGGGAAGGAGGGTACGGTCCCTGTGGATGCCTCCCCCACTGGATTCCGGTCTATATTGAGTGGCACTTTCCGGCCGTCCAAACAGTTACCTTACACCTTTCTGGTAGGTCGGACGGTCTGGGTCTCAACAACAACAACAACGGGATACTCTGCTCTAATTATCCGTACCTTAATTACCTGCGCCAGTTGACCGAAAAGAACGAAATTCTTTGAACCAGAAATATAAAAAGAACATGATGTGGACATTCTTAATGAACCCCTATTCTCCTCTACAATTTGATACAGAATCCATATCAATCATCATCTAAGCTATATCTAAAGCGGATCCTGAGAAATAGCTACTTCAAAAACAGCATTTAGTAAAACAATAAAATAGCAACATTTTTGCCACCATCAAAATAACAAAATCAATGAACAGAACCCAAACTATTTCAAATATTACATCTGATCTATTTAACTCTACCAGCATGACTGGAAAAATACGAAGACCTACACGGAAGAATCTGCTCTAATTATCCGTACCTTAATTACCTGCGCCAGTTGACCGAAAAGAACGGAGAAGGGCCGGATCGATGTCAGAAAGAATTCGCATCGTCTCCCTACTCTCATAACACAGAGAGATTCCTCGCCGGATAAGAACCTGTCTCTGACCACCTGGGACCTGCTGATAAGAGGCATGCCCCGATATGGCACTTTCGTTGCAGCAGAGGCTGCAGGAAATGGACTGAGCTTAAATACGTTGCCGGGCTTCTTGTCTTAATAGGAAATATAAGAGCGGGCTAAATGTAGCAGAAGGGTTGGGTTTAAATAAAGGGAGGAAATATGAAAAGAAATTGCGGTGCTGGAAGATAGTACTGGCAATTCATTTTGAGGTAATCATGTTATTTTTATGTTTTGAATTAGAGTGTTTACACGGTATTAAAGTATACGACACATTCGATAAATGTATAAGGATATATGTATCGATAAATGTAACCGCAGAATAATATTTGTACTTATTAGAACAGGTATAATACAAAATCAAACCTTTCCATACGGAACGAAGTGCAAGAAAAAGTTGATCTTTCTGTTACATAAATTATTTTTACTTTCCTTATATACATAATGTATAAGGAAAGTATTGTGACGGTGTCGAAAATTCGAATTCGAGTTTTCGACGGGAGAGCACGTTTCAAGCATCCCTGATCACGAATCAAACATTTTTGAAGTGATGTCTGTGTGTGTGTGTGTGTGTGTGTGTGTCAGTGAGTCTGTGGAGACGATAACTGACGAACGAATGGACCGATTCGAACGAAATTTGGTACAAAAATCACAATCCGTAAACACTGGAAGCCTATTGTTTGTATAATCGAATGTTCAGAATCGTTACAATCGAATGTTCAGAACCCCCCTAAATTTTCCAGTGAAATTTTGAAAAAATCGTCAAAAAATCAAAACCGCTAATAAAGTTACGCAAGAAGACATTTCTTTTGTAATTTTTCATTAGAAAACGATTGACATAAATTTTAGAACGCTAACATGAACCATTCTCGAGATATTGCGCATTTTTCAAATAAATTATCAAAAACTTATATAAAATAAAAAAAATATATTTCCTATTGAGAAACATGTTCACTTTTCATATGTAATACCATGCGATAAATTTGGTGATATTATTCTCGCGCATCTAGCTCGTTCCATTCATGAAAAAAGATACTTTGTTGAAGACCCAGACCGACCGACTCGTCAACAAGGACATGAGCAGCTATTTGGTCGGCCGGATAAAAAATAGAAAAGATATAAAAGATATAAAAGATACTTTGTGTAATACTTTTGTATTTAAACACCAATAGTCATTTTTCTGCTGTAAGAATAACTTATTTCTCCGTCCATAACGCTTGGCGAGATTTTGGCGACGAATTTGGCGGAATGTCGTCAACTTGGCGACATTTTAAATTGTTGCCAAATTAGCAAAAATCTCGCCAAATTGATAAAAATGACGCTAAATCAATGAAAATGACGACTAATTGAAGAAAATTCAATATCTTGGAAAGAATATAAGTATCTACTATAAGAAAACATTTTTTTAACTGTAAAAGTAGTAAATTCATTGCATTATATAAGGAAAGTCATGTGTTGCCCACATCAGATTTTTTACATGTATAGAATTTGCATATTTAATATAATATGTATATAGCATACATCATTCTCAGGCATACACACACACACACACGATGCACATATGTGTGTGTATTATAGATCAACAGTGATGCATATCGTCAGGACTTGCTGATTAAAAAGTACGGTTTACAGCAAACGGTGCTTTAAAACGGTTTATTTAAAACATAAAAAAAACATTATAAAAATAAAAATGTGAAAGACACAAAAATAAAAATATCTAATTACAGACAGTCCCGATTACCCGGTTATCTGAGGTTCCACGTTATCCGAACTAACTCTATTTTTTTTTTTCACTGGCTCATCACTTTTTCTGATGAGTTGAAACATCAACTGTCGTGAAGTCCTAAATTTCCCCCCCGTGAAATCCAGAAATATGACGATATAGATAATCTCCCGCTCATAGAGCTAGTAAACATTTTTACAGTCTTAGGCCCTATTACACAGAAAACATTCAAGACTGGATGAATGAGGATAGGCAACAGAAGATGACCCATTACATATTTATAAATTTAGTGAATTAGGAAAAACAAGAGAATTAAAGAGGAGAGAAGATGATATATGTCCAGAAGAAGGCTCTAGAATTTTGCATATGGAAGGCCTAAATGCAATTAAGAAGGTACTGCGGTACAACGAACAGCAAGATAAGAGTACACCGAGTATATGTACTAAACAAATAAACACATAATTACATATGTATTTATTGTATATATTCTTTACTTACATACTGTACATATTTCCTTAATGGCAGGCATATGGGAGAGCCTAGGATGTTACACTTAAATTGTACCGTGCAGTATTTGCAGTTTTTCCCGTTAACTGAGTTTGTTCGAATCCAAACTGTTATCGTTCTACATTAGCTCGTATAATCGGGATTCTAATGTATAGAAAAAACAACACATGTTAAAAACTAATTAATGATGACCTCGAAAAATAAATAAATAAAAGAAAGAAAGAAAAATAAAATTTAAATGACAGTATTAAAAATGTAACAGGTGAAATGAAAAGAAAAGAGTTTATAGTAAATTAAGAGTCCATAGTAGCATGAGAGGAAACTTAAATGCCCTTCCACATGAAGCAGAAGTACGACACAAAAATACGACCCTCAGACTGGATAGTTTATGGCTATATGAAGTGTACTGAGGGCTTGCGATTCTTATGGCTTCTATGCAAAGAAAAAGTGACAAAGTAACATCAAAATGGAAGCTTATGTTATAGGCATATTTTAGTCGTATAGTTTTTTATAGTCCTTCGAGTATGAGAATCGGCATCAATTAGATACATAATAAAGAGAAAGCTTACATTGTGGTCAAGATTTGTTGTTAAAATTGCATATGTCGATGAAAAGAAGGAATACGTTTATGGGTAATATTAATGGCATGGGATAGAATTTACTATGGTCACGACAAGCGAATGACATACAAAAATAATTCAGAATATTTAAGAAAGGAAAGGGTACTTTAACTTGGGGAGATAAAAACTCTGTACCATATATAATAGACATGAGATAGCAAATGAATTAGCCTGCGAGCGAAGAAGTTAGAAGTTTGGTCATTCTTTATAAAATCGACAATACTCCACCACTAGACTCAGTGATGCCCAACCCATAAACTGTCAAAATGAAATTTTGTCGACATCAATGTTTTGAAAATAAATACATCTGAATGAATAATCAACTTCTGAAATAACATGAATCATGGTCTGTTAAAATATACATGCTTGCATATAAAATTATGGGCACAATTGTATGCATATACAGGGTGTCTTAAAAATATCCAACTTTGAAATTAATTTTCCATACAATATATAGCACCTTGAAGGAAACAGGGCGTACATCCTGGTTCCTGCAAGATAGTGCTCCACCTCATCAGACTCATGTGATCATCAATTTAGTTAGAATTTCAACAGAGTCACTGCTATCACATTTAAGCAGGGATAGAAATCGATTGGTCTCCATGTTCTTAGGATTTAAATCCCTCTGATTTCAATATTTGGGGTCACATAAAGGACAAGGTTTACAGCAAGAATCCAAAAACAGTTGTAGAAATCGAAATGGACCTTTTGAACACATTGTGCCCTTATTGAATATGCAACAATCATGCATATAACTCCATTCTTTTATCAGTAACTGTTTCCGAGATGTTCCACTAAGAGTAGAAGAGGTCTTTTCCAAACACTCTGTACATTAAAATGAAATTTTCACTTAAAAATCATACTGTATTCGACTGCATTTAAGACTAAGGGCACAAATGTATCTGCCGACCTCAGTGCTCAGTTAAATATGCATATTTCTACCTGTGGAACTTTTGTGACTATGATTTGGCAACACTAAAAGAGTGTGGTATTTAATTAGTTCGCGGTCTGCAGTTCTAATGTAATGCTAATCGCGCAGTTTACTTGTGCTATGAAACCTAAGCGGCCTACCTGGCTCAATTTCAAGTTAATGTGTTTCAGTTATTTAAGTTCTCAGTGTTTTAAAGTTCTTATTGTTTTGATGTCTGTAGTTTTATTTACTCTGAGAGCCAGCCCTTGCTCGAAATCAACTTCTATATACAGTGCACGGCATCGACACCACACAGCTCATAACACAGCTTGGCACGTTGATTCTAAAAAAATCAGTGAATGCGCATGCTCAAGCCTCAGTGGATGAAACTTTACAGAAATATTATTCAGAAAATTTAAAAATCTTATCTGCTAATAGATAGATTACAAACACCAAACCCGTTTGAGTAACCAACCTATACATTTAGGATACTCAAAAGCAAGAGATTATTATGGGCAGTGTTGATAGAACTTATGATTTATAGCCTAATATCTTTTTCACAAAATTTTCTTGAAAATGTTAGAGTAGGCCAAATAAAATGCAGAAAAGGTATGGACATCAATTAAGGAACTTTGCTTTTTTAATTTTTCTTTGATGTCAAACTCCAAAACTATTTGCATGCAAAACTATTTAACATAGAATTTATAAAAAATGCAGTTATGAATAAAACTATATTTACCTGATGAATAATTGCATTAGTTTTACAACACAAAGCTAACTATAGAGGATTATTCTAGCGAACTATCCACTATATGTTCTTCTACTTTTCCTATTACCATTCTATCGGATATTTACAGAAAATTCCTAGTATCAGAGCTGAATGGCCCAAAAGCACAAGAATCAGCAGATCTTAATGAAAAAATCTACATCTTCTTCCGAAGAAAATGTACCGGGAGAGATTTCTAGCGGAGATAGAAAAATCGGACTCTGACCACCTGAGACCTGAAGATTGGAATATCTTCTCCCAGGGGGCAGAACGAAAAGGGCTAGGAAAGAGATTCATGAAGATTTAACACGCTGATAGAAATCTGCTTCCAGCTATGCAGAAAGAAGAAATATTCTTACCTTTGATATAATAGTTATTTGTATAAAATGTTGTTTTGCTTTAATGAATCATACAATTGATTTATCTGTATATAATCTTAACATTAACAGGGAATTTGTGAAGGAACCTTCATGTGGTGCTCAGTTGTGTGTACACATCATTTTCGACGGAATTATTAAGATTTTTTATACTGCATCACTTATTTCGTACTGTAATGCGAATTTTCAGGAAAACGGGAAGTGATATCTAAAGAATTGGAATTGGAAATACTTAGTGAACCCCAAACCACCTCCAAAATTCGATGCTGAATCCATGTCAGTCATCATCTAAGCTCCATCTATAATAGCCAATCATGAAAAATAGATGTTGTAAGTTTAGATTTCACCCCCCTCCCCCATTTGCACGCTGCCACAACTGCCGCCGTGTTCATGCGGAGTACGATCACGTTAAACATGTGGGTCCGTAAGTCCTTCCGAGAGGTTGGTAGTAGGGGAAGGAGGGTACGGTCCCTGTGGATGCCTCCCCCACTGGGTTCCGGTCTAAATTGGGTGGCACTTCCCGGCCGTCCAAACGGTTACCTTACACCTTTCTGGTAGGTCGGACGGTCTGGGTCTCAACAACAACCCCCCCCCCCCCACACACACACACACACATAGAAGAAAATTTATTTACAATTTTTCATTTCATTGGTGCTTTTTACACATTCATGCTTAATTAGATAATCGAAAATAAGTCTTTTATTTCTCAAATTAAGGTATAGTATAAAAATGCGCTGTCATTTTTCTTAAATTATCTTCAATGTTTCCGCGTGAACGAAGAGTTAATGATTAAAAATTAAATGCCAAAATACAGGGTTTGAAAAATACAGAAATACCCATTTTTAATCCCCCTCCCCTATATTGAATATCCTAACTCAGCTTCTGTATCTTTAACTCTGGATTACATACCCCGATCTATATGTGAACGGATTATATATGATTGTTGACATTTTGGGGTTGTTTCCACTTTCTTTCATTGAAATGAAAATTGTGCACAAGAAATCAATTTACTTACTATTATTATTATTCATTTTCTACACAAATCTGCTACTAACTAAAAATAAACTCATCCCTTTTCTTCCTACCCATAAACAGGCTGAGTATCTGTTCCGGATAAGGTAGAAAAATCCACTACCCACCTGGAAAAGGCAGATAAGGGAAGCAGAAGAGCAGGCTTAGGAGGAAATGGACAAAGATATTGCGGATGCAGGCAGGGCAAGACTCTCTTTTAGGTCATGTTACTTTATGGCATACATACAGGTACATTTTGAGATGCATGAACAATTTTTTTAATTAATTATAAGAGAATAAAATTATATAACATTAATGCACAAGATGTATGGAGTATCCTTTAATATGGCAGTATTATTCTAATAACTCCATGGGGCAGCGATGCCCAACGCTTTTCGTCTGGAAATATTTTACATATTTCATGTCTACCTATTACAGCATACTCTATAGAATATTCCTTGACATTACTGGTCATTAAAGTAGATATTAGTAGCTAGTAGTATATTAGCGACACGAAGAGAGTCTTCATAATTTACAGTCACCTGCATAAATTAACTGTATAAACGTAAATGTTTGGTAGTCAACATGGTTTACTAATAGTCTTGGCTAAGATGAAAAGGGGAAAAAGAAGAATTTGCCGGGAAAGTTTGTTCTCTTCAACCAACTGATGATGCTCCAGGAGAGATTCCTAACTGGCTAGATTCCTGACTCCGATAAGAGGTCTCACCTGAGATCCTTTGGGACGCCTGAAGATGAAGGAAAATATTTCGCTGCCGTTGAAGGAAATAGAATGGGAATTGGTAAATCTGACATGCAGTATAGTTTATTTGATTCCTTAAGATGAGAAAGTTGTATTAACAGGACATACTGTTTTTAATGACCAGCCACTTAATCATCTAATCATTCGTTCCTTTTTATCGACCGAATCGTGAACCTTTTTGCCGTCACATTATATTCTCTCGGAGTACCATAGAGAGCGGAACGCACTACGCCCTTACAGGACATCACAACATCCATGCCCGCAGGTGTGACTCGAACAGATCGGCAACCGAGAGAACACGAGGAAATCTTTTCCTAGACTTCTCAGCCACCAAGCCGACGGATATATTTGTAGATCCATGAAAAGGAAAAACTAAAGTCATAACAGGACACCACACAGGAGTGAGTATGAAAGGAAAGTGATTTTTTTTTTCTTAATTGTCTTGCAAGAATTGTGAGTAATAAGTTTGAAACTAAGAGGCCAATCAGTAATTTAAAGGTTAATACAACTCAAATATTATGTACGTACGTACCAGGTTCTGTTACATCTGGAGCTAATCATTTGGTTCCGGAATTAAGGAAAAGGAACATATTTATAAAGCAAAGGCAAAATAAGGCAGTACCATCAAGGGCGTTATCTTTAATGGGACCTGTGTTAAGAATAACTGCACTATATTTGTGGCCAATTGTTAAGAAAATCATGACCTTGTGATGAGCGACCAGTCTTTGAAAGAGGAGAATTTAAGTTAGTGGTTTGCACAATAACAAATCTGATCTTATAGTCTATGCACAGGACACCAAGGACTTTTTTCTTACTTCTCTTAAAGATACAGACCCTTACCAAGGAATGGTTTGAAGGGTTAGTTGATCTCTACCTCCAGCAAGTATATTTAGTCAAAAATTAAAATGGTTAAATAGATAATAAGAAAATTGCCATAGATAATAAGCGAGTTGACAGGATATCACTATATCATCACAATGCAGGTACTTCTAATGTTAAAGACTGAGTAAGGTTTCGCTTTCGGACTTTAGATTGAATCACATTTTTTATATAACGTTTAAATCAGGCCAGGCTGGATTAGATCCATGTTTGAAAACATTAACAGATATTAACACAATGTGTGAGTAGAAAATTATTATAAATATCAGTTGTGTGCAGACAAAAATTGAAAGAAGTATTTTTTACGTATCTGAGGATGCAGATCGCTTAACTTCATGGTTGTAGAAAGGGAGGGGGGATGCAATTCAGATCGGGCTAATCTAAACCGAGATTCAAATATTTCAAGTTCTATGTGTAAAAGCCTTTGAGTTCGTGCCCAGTACTTTCAGATCAGCTAAAAGTCTAAAACTCCAATTTGTGTATAACAGATCTTCAATGTAAGGCTTTCCCTTAACTTGGATCATGCCTTTGTTTGTTATTAGTAATCCGTTCCCCAATTATGTATGCCATTTTTAGGTGTAGATCCAAGAGTAAGAGAATAATTTCGAAATAGTTCACCACATTCCCAGACGTTGCACAATACCACTTTTACTTTAAACCTTGCCTCGCACACCTTTGGTCTCTGAAGAAAGGGGAAAAAGGAAAAAAGACAGCACAGGAGAGCAATAATCAAATAAAACTTTATAATAAACAAACAAAACGATTTCTTCAGAAGGAAAGAAGAGAAATACTTTTACATCTTTATCCACATTTTGGATTTTTAACCGCCTCATGCAATAACTCACTCGTTAGTTACGTACATATTTTTTTTACTGCCTATCAATATATATTTATTTATACGTACGTGGGAAAGATATATAGATGAGGGGGCTTCGCAGTCTGAACGGCTGTTTCTATTGGCACGGAGCCAAAGGCGATGCGTCTACCTGGCACCTGCCTCTTAAAATCCAGATTCATCCATCCTTCTCTTCATCTTCTTCTCCATCCTCCGATACACGTGTTGTTCATATCGGAAAACAAAGAAAGAAGAGAGTGTGCCGGAACATTCAGATTTCAACGATTTCTAAAAACAAATTGGGGAAGGGGGGGGGGAGAAGATGTTTATTGGCCTAAAAACTTGCAAATACCCCAGTAGATTTTCCATTTACAAATAAAGTAAATTTTATGAGAAATATTCGTACAATAGAGGGAATTCAAACTTTTAAATCCCGAGATGATCTTATTTAAATGTAGCTGAATCAAAGAACTAATAACCGAGCAATTATAACCTATTCTATAATTTAACATAAGAACCATAATACAAATTTATTAAAGGAGCCTTCATAATAGGGCGGTAAGTGGTGCGTATACTTTATTTTCGATGACATTTAAGCATTTTTATACTGTTTGCACACTTATTTCGTACAGTCATACGAATTTTCGAAAAAAAAAAGGAAGTGACATCTCCAGAACTAAAAGTGGAAATCCTGGGTGGCCATCTCCCTCTTGCCCCTTCGAAATTCGCTGTTGAATCCATATCAGTCATTATCTAAGCTTTGTTTAAACCGATTTAAAGAGATATATGCTGCAAGAAAAACATAAATCTTTTTATCAGAATTGGCATCTCTAGAACTGGAAGTAGATATTTTTAGTGACTAAGTCTACGCCTTCTCCTCAAAATTTGATGTTGAAGATATATCAGTCCTTATTTCAGTTCCATTTATAGTCAATGCTAAAAGGAATAGACGTTTCAAAGAACATTTTTGAACCCATAATAGTAAAAAACGGACGTTCAAATCCTTTATTTCTAACTTCTAAAGAACTTGATGCTGAATCTACATCAGTCGTCACCTAAAATCTATAAATAACGCATTTTGAGAAAGAGACGTTTCAAGGAAATTGGCATTTTTTAAACTGATGGAATTGGGAAAAAAGCCGGAAGTGGAAATCCTTTGTGATCCCCATCAACACCCTCTAAAATTTTATGCTGAATTCACATCAGGCATCATCTAAGCTTTATGTACAGCTAATCATGAGAAATAAATGTTTTTAAAAAATTGAACCGAAAGTAGAAAAAATTGCAAGTGTAAATCATTACATTCATTTCCTGTCGCGAGGGGCAGTTACGGATAGATACAAATGAAAAATAATATAATGAAAAATAATTGTCACTCTTGAACAACCTTGTGCACGCTTCCTAGCAACAGTTCCCGAGTCTTGAAATGGTTTCCAAAGTGCAGAGACTGTCTGTCGTGAAACATTCAGCCATCTTGCCACTTCCATCAATGTCTGCCCAGCCTCTAAACGGACGCCAGTTCGCCACCTCAAAGATTCTTTCAAATGATGCTTCGGAGCCATAAAAATTGTTTTGAGTCGATAAACACCGAAATCGAATCCTGAATTGCAGAAATTCGCAGGGAAACATATTTCGTGCACAGCGCTTGCGCCGCATTTAGATGATATAAAGCCATTATTTGCATGTCAGAAACAGTTTGTACGAATTGGATTGGATAATTATAATTAGGTTTTCTTTTTACTCATTTCCCTGAAAAATAAATCACATTGGTTGGCAATTTATGTAAAAATGAAATACATTGAACCCTATGGGATCTAATTTTTCAAACATTTTTTAAGCGAATTTAAAATTCACAAATTGCTTCGAAAGTTTTAGGAAATATTGAAATTATTCCATAAAATATATAAAAAAAATTTCAGAAAAATATATTCAGTAGTTCTTTAAATAAAAATTAAAATAATAATTACACCCATTATATGAAGAGATCACGTGACCGACTTCAAAATAAAATATGGCATCCATCTTGTGTCAAAATCGTTATTTTTAATTTTTTTAAATTTCTATTTAGTGTTGTGTTCGTCCTAAAACCGCTTTATTTTTGCTTAATTTCTGTGCATCAATATTCTGAAACAATGCAATTACAATATATTTGAGTTTAAATGATCATCAAACTTTGATTATTTCTACAACGAAGTCTAATTTTCACTTATACAGATTGTAAACACCAAAAGATGTAGAATGAGTTGTATAAGAATTGCTGTATTTCTTTAATGCAAAATTATTTAGTTCATGAAGTCTGCATAGCTGATATGAATAAAATATTCATTGATTTTACAGAGAGAAGGACGATTTTTTTCGATGAAGTTTTAAGCATAGAGTTTAATTACTTGTAGCTCCATGGTCTTAAGTTTTTAAATAAAATAAATTATTTTAGTACTGTGATGAATGAAATGAATGGGAAAATGTTATGAATGAAATGCTGCTTTTACAGAGAGAGCCAGGCGTGTTATTTTCTCTATGTTTGGGGTTAAATAGGTCAACTGAAAAAAACTATTAAAATAACATAATAAAACTATATAAGATTTTTTATTTAGTCCTGCAATATTTTTTAAACACCATGTATATGCAACAAAGTGTAGGAAACAAGCTGTTTTGGGATTAAATGGGCCAACAAAAAAAAACTTAAAGAAAATTACATTAAAATAACATAATAAAACTATATAAAAACATTTAGTCATGCAATCTTTTTTAAACACCCCATATATGCAACAAAGTGTAGGAAACATGTATGCAATAAAGTGTAAGAAACAAGCTGTTTTGGGGTTAAATGGACTAACAAAAAAAACTATAATAAAATAACATAATAAAACCATATAATAATTTTATTTAGTCTTGCAATCCTTTTCAAACACCCCGTATATGCAACAAAGTATAGGAAACAAATATGCAAAGTATAGAAAACAAGCTGTTTTGGAGTTAAGTGGGCTCACTTAAAAAACTACATTAGAATAACATAATAAAACTATATATTATTTTTTATTTAGTTCTGCAATCTTTTTTAAACACCCCATATATGCAACAAAGTGTAGGAAACATGTATGCAATAAAGTGTAAGAAACAAGCTGTTTTGGGGTTAAATGGACTAACAAAAAAAACTATAATAAAATAACATAATAAAACCATATAATAATTTTATTTAGTCTTGCAATCCTTTTCAAACACCCCGTATATGCAACAAAGTATAGGAAACAAATATGCAAAGTATAGAAAACAAGCTGTTTTGGAGTTAAGTGGGCTCACTTAAAAAACTACATTAGAATAACATAATAAAACTATATATTATTTTTTATTTAGTTCTGCAATCTTTTTTAAACACCCCATATATGCAACAAAGTGTAGGAAACATGTATGCAATAAAGTGTAAGAAACAAGCTGTTTTGGGGTTAAATGGACTAACAAAAAAAACTATAATAAAATAACATAATAAAACCATATAATAATTTTATTTAGTCTTGCAATCCTTTTCAAACACCCCGTATATGCAACAAAGTATAGGAAACAAATATGCAAAGTATAGAAAACAAGCTGTTTTGAGTTAAGTGGGCCCACTTAAAAAACTACATTAGAATAACATAATAAAACTATATAATTTTTTATTTAGTTCTGCAATCTTTTTTAAACACCCCATATATGCAACAAAATGTAGGAAACAAATATGCAGCAAAGTGTAGGAAACAAGTATGCAACAAAGTGTAGGAAACAAGCTATTTTGAAGTTAAATGCGTCAACTTAAAAGAAACTGTATTAAAATAGCATAATAAAACTATATAAAAATTTTATTTAGTCCTGCAATCTCTTTTAAACACTCCGTATATGCAAGAAAGTATAAGAAACAAGTATGTACACTGTATTGCATAAACATGCCGTATATGCAACAAAGTGTAGGAAACAAGCTGTTTTGGAGTTAAATGGGCCAACTTAAAAAAAAAAAGAAACTATAAAAATACCAGTTAATAAAAGATAACTAAACAGACAACAAAAATTACGATAAACAAAGATGTTTTTGACCTGTTGAAGAAGGCTCAAAACGTCCTTGAAACAATTATAGTCCCCGAATCCTGCTTTTTTTTTTAAAGGAAGTATTAAACAGTTATATTCTCACAAGCAGCAGTTTTATTTATTGTGAAACATCCTAAAAACTTGGCTAATGCAGACCTCTAGTCTATAGCATCATGCTTATTTTCATATGCTCTTTTGATTCCATAATTTTACAACTCGGTTAAAAATACATAATAACTAGAACATAGCGCGATAATTACTGAACAAGTAATTAGTATTTAATTAAGTTTTGTAAAACAATTTTTTAAATCATACTGTAAAATTAACACTTAAACTTCTGAACATACTGATATTTTAAAAATGACTCTTAGATATTTAAACTTACATCAAAATACAGAAATGACAAAATATTTCGAAATCTCCTTTTAAAGTTTCACGCTTTTAATGTTGATGTTTGTTCAAAGTTGTTTTCAAACTGAAGCAATTATTTATAGCAACCCCACTTTGAACGCCATTAAGTCATTTCGAGGCGTTTCGTAATGAATCCCGCACTGCCTCGTTACAAAAAGAAAACCTAAAAACAACTCTGTAAGTTCTCCTCAAAAGCAGGTACAAACAATAGTACGAAATTAAGTACCTAAAAAACAAGCAAAGTTGAATTAAGGTGATGTAACCTATGCTGAATAGGTAATTACACTCTTAATGCAAGTTCTTAATGAAAAGAAAATAATGAGCAATTTAACCTTGTCTGCTATTTTGAATATATTTTATTTCTATTTTAAGAATTTTAAAGATATTTCGATTCAGATTGCTGCTATTGATGCATGCTCTCTATTAAGTTTTAAATTTGCTTCGATAAAGCTGTAAATTTGTTTGCGAGGTTCGGAACGAAATTAGAAACTCGCATATGAATTATTCTACAAAGTTAGGGTAACTAGCACTTATTGGTACTAGCAAAACAGTTTGTGTGTCTAGATATTTTGAATATATTTTATTTCTATTTTAAGAATTTTAAAGATATTTCGATTCAGATTGCTGCTATTGATGCATGCTCTCTATTAAGTTTTAAATTTGCTTCGATAAAGCTGTAAATTTGTTTGCGAGGTTCGGAACGAAATTAGAAACTCGCATATGAATTATTCTACAAAGTTAGGGTAACTAGCACTTATTGGTACTAGCAAAACAGTTTGTGTGTCTAGATATTTTGAATATATTTTATTTCTATTTTAAGAATTTTAAAGATATTTCGATTCAGATTGCTGCTATTGATGCATGCTCTCTATTAAGTTTTAAATTTGCTTCGATAAAGCTGTAAATTTGTTTGCGAGGTTCGGAACGAAATTAGAAACTCGCATATGAATTATTCTACAAAGTTAGGGTAACTAGCACTTATTGGTACTAGCAAAACAGTTTGTGTGTCTAGATATTTTGAATATATTTTATTTCTATTTTAAGAATTTTAAAGATATTTCGATTCAGATTGCTGCTATTGATGCATGCTCTCTATTAAGTTTTAAATTTGCTTCGATAAAGCTGTAAATTTGTTTGCGAGGTTCGGAACGAAATTAGAAACTCGCATATGAATTATTCTACAAAGTTAGGGTAACTAGCACTTATTGGTACTAGCAAAACAGTTTGTGTGTCTAGATATTTTGAATATATTTTATTTCTATTTTAAGAATTTTAAAGATATTTCGATTCAGATTGCTGCTATTGATGCATGCTCTCTATTAAGTTTTAAATTTGCTTCGATAAAGCTGTAAATTTGTTTGCGAGGTTCGGAACGAAATTAGAAACTCGCATATGAATTATTCTACAAAGTTAGGGTAACTAGCACTTATTGGTACTAGCAAAACAGTTTGTGTGTCTAGATATTTTGAATATATTTTATTTCTATTTTAAGAATTTTAAAGATATTTCGATTCAGATTGCTGCTATTGATGCATGCTCTCTATTAAGTTTTAAATTTGCTTCGATAAAGCTGTAAATTTGTTTGCGAGGTTCGGAACGAAATTAGAAACTCGCATATGAATTATTCTACAAAGTTAGGGTAACTAGCACTTATTGGTACTAGCAAAACAGTTTGTGTGTCTAGATATTTTGAATATATTTTATTTCTATTTTAAGAATTTTAAAGATATTTCGATTCAGATTGCTGCTATTGATGCATGCTCTCTATTAAGTTTTAAATTTGCTTCGATAAAGCTGTAAATTTGTTTGCGAGGTTCGGAACGAAATTAGAAACTCGCATATGAATTATTCTACAAAGTTAGGGTAACTAGCACTTATTGGTACTAGCAAAACAGTTTGTGTGTCTAGATATTTTGAATATATTTTATTTCTATTTTAAGAATTTTAAAGATATTTCGATTCAGATTGCTGCTATTGATGCATGCTCTCTATTAAGTTTTAAATTTGCTTCGATAAAGCTGTAAATTTGTTTGCGAGGTTCGGAACGAAATTAGAAACTCGCATATGAATTATTCTACAAAGTTAGGGTAACTAGCACTTATTGGTACTAGCAAAACAGTTTGTGTGTCTAGATATTTTGAATATATTTTATTTCTATTTTAAGAATTTTAAAGATATTTCGATTCAGATTGCTGCTATTGATGCATGCTCTCTATTAAGTTTTAAATTTGCTTCGATAAAGCTGTAAATTTGTTTGCGAGGTTCGGAACGAAATTAGAAACTCGCATATGAATTATTCTACAAAGTTAGGGTAACTAGCACTTATTGGTACTAGCAAAACAGTTTGTGTGTCTAGATATTTTTAATAAACTTCTATAAGCGTTTGATTCGTGCAAAACAGCAAAATGTGTAAAGAATAATTTACATGAAGATTGTTAACTCTTTGAGCACATCTCCCATCCACCAAAATACATGCAAAATCTCATCAGGATCCACACTGAATACGGAACCCACTGTGAATAGGCCATGTACTTCGGGATAACCCAGTGGAAAAGGCGGGAAGATTTCACGCGATAGTCCCATGTTCAATCCATGAACGCCACCTAAAACTATCCCCGTGTCTACGTGGAGTACGGGCACGATAAATATGTTGTGGTCCAATAGTCAACCCAAGAGGTGGTGGTTTGGAGGGAGGGGGGGGGGGGGGGGGTACGGTCCCTGTGGTTGCCATCCCCATTGAATTCTGGCATAAATTGGGTGGCTCTTTCACGACAGACCAAACTAATAGAAACTTAACCTTCAGGCAGGTTGGACGATCTGGGCATAAAAGAAAACTGTTGCCATTATTCTATACAGTAATTCATGAGTGGTGAAATGTCCTTAGACAAATGTTTTGAAACTGAAAAGAAAACACCTAGTTAGGAAAACACCATCAAAGAAATAAGTAAATCTATCAAAGGCAAAAGGAATGAAACCTATTGTCTTTAAAAATACAAAATATGCCCACCCCCCACCAAAATAAAACAATGTACCCTCCCAGATTCTTGTTTTGAGATATGAAACACTGAACAATATTAAATTTAGTTTTGTTTCATCTAATAATTTTATATTATTCGCCGCCCACAAAGGGGCTCCCACATCTTGCAGAGGATCCACAAGAGGCCATTGTGATATAAGTAATTAAAAAATAATGAATGGTTAGAGGACCAAAATTTAAAGTTCCGGCCAAAGGCCCTACCGTGCGGAAACACCGGTTCTCGTTAGATCACCGAAATCAAGCAGCATCGGGCGCGGTTAGTACTTGGGTGGGTGGCCACCTGGGAACACCGCATGCTGTTGGCACATTTCGGGCGAGGTAGCCCGGTGGCTTGCGCGCTAGATTTACACGCTGCCACAACTTCTCCCGACCACACAACATGATACCATAAACCCCCTGGGTTGGTCGTGTGGTCTGGGCCTTCAACGCTGCCACAACTGCCGCCATGTTCATGCGGAGTACGATCACGTTAAACATGTGGGTGAGTAAGTCCTTCCGAGAGGATGGTGGTAGGGGAAGGAGGGTACGGTCCCTGTAGATGCCTCCTCCACTGGGTTCCGATCTAAATTGGGTGGCACTTCCCGGCCGTCCAAACGGTTACCTTACACCTTTCTGGTAGGTCGGACGGTCTGGGTCTCAACAACAACTGCCTAACATGTGAAAACTGGAATTCGAATTTTCGACTTACAATTTCTTTGCACATATGCTATGTATTTTCAGAAGAACAAGAAAGATCAATCATGCTTAAAGCATTGATTATGAAACACTTTCCAACTTCAATGCAATTTTATTTAAACATCTCTAAAATGTTACATTCCTAAGTAATATTTTAAAATTATCACAATACTACATTAATTTATTATATTTGAAAACTTAAAACTTCATTGAAAAAAAAATGAACTTCATTCAAATGACGGCATTGAAATATAAAATGTCTGGTTTAAACATCTCTAAAATGCGATACATTCCTCGGTAATATTTTTAAAATCATCACAAAACTACAATAATTTATTATATTTGACAACTTCATCGAAAACAACTGAAATTCATTCAAATGACGTCATAGAAAAAATAACATACCTGGCTCTCTCTATAAAAGCAGCATTTCATTCATAACATTTTCCCATTCATTTCATTCATCACAGTACTAAAATAATTTATTTTATTTAAAAATTTAAGACCATGGAGCTACAAGTAATTAAACTCTATGCTTAAAACTTCATCGAAAAAAATCGTCCCTCTCTGTGTAAAGTCAATGAATATTTCATTCATATCAGCTATGCAGATTCCATGAGCTAAATACTTTTGGTTTAAAAAAATACAGAAAATAGGCTTCGTTGCAGAAATAATCAAATTTGGGTGATCATTTAAACTCAAATATATTGTCATTGCGTTGTATCAATATGTAGATGCACAGAATTTAGGCAAAAATTAAGCAGTTTTAGGACGAATATAACACTAAACATGAATTAAAAAGAACTTTAAAAATCACGATTTTGAGACAAGATGGATGCCATATTTTATTTTGAAGTGGGTCACGTGATCTTTTCATATCATGGTCACGTGATCGCTTCATATAATTTGTGTTTGTGCACTTTAAAACATAGTTGAAAAGTGTTTATGACTTTGTTCATTCTGTCTGTTGGTCTGTCTGCCTTTCTGTCCGTTAGCACGATAACTGCTGTAAAAATGACTTTATCAAAATGAAATTTTAGTATGGTGTTCAGACGGTCTGTGGGGCCTATGGGAATATAAATGAATAATATCACCCAATTAGTTTTGGATTGAACGCGGGTTGAAAAAATGAAATACATTAAACCGTATGGGACCTAATTTTTCAAACATTTTTTAAGCGGATTTAAAATTCACAAATTGCTTCGACAGTTTTAGGGAATATTCAAATTATCCCATAAAATATATAACAAAAAAATTTCAACAAAATATATTCAGTAGTTTATTAAATAAAAATCTGATGTGGGCAACACATGACTTTTCTTATATAATATAATGAATTTACTACTTTTACAGTAAAAAAATAGGTTTTTCTTATAGTAGATACTAATATTCTTTACAAGATATTGAATTTTCGGCAATTAGCCGTCATTTTCATTGATTTAGCGTCATTTTTATCCATTTGGCGAGATTTTCGTGAATTTGGCAACATTTCAAAAAGTCGCCAAGTTGGCGACATTACGCCAAATTCATCGCCAAAATCTCGCCAAGCGTTATGGACGAAGAAATAAGTTGTTCTTACAGCAGATAAATGATTATTGGCGTTCAAATACAAAAGTATTACTTGAAGTATCTTTTTTCATGAATGGAACGAGCTAGATCCACGAGAATGATGTCACCCAATTTATCGCATGGTATTACATATGAAAAGGGAACATGTTTCTCAATAGGAAATATTTTTTTTCATTTTATATGACTTTTTAATAATTTTTTTGAAAAATGTGCAATATCTCGAGAACGGTTCATGTTAGCGTTCTAAAATTTATGTCAATCATTTTCTAATGAAAAATTACATAAGAAATATCTATTTGCGTAACTTTATTAGTGGTTTTGATTTTTTTACGATTTTTTCAAAATTTTATTCGAAAATTTAGGGGGTTCTGAACATTCGATTACGTATAAAAATAATAGGCTTCCAGTGTTTAAGGATTGTGATTTTTGTACCAAATTTGGTTTGTATCGGTCCATTCGTTCGTCAGTTATCGTCTCCACAGTCTCACAGACACACACACACACACAGACATCACTTCAAAAATGTTTGATTCGTGATCAGGGATGCTTGAAACGTGCTCTCCCGTCGAAAACTCGATTTCGAATTTTCGACCCCGCCACAATACTTTCCTTATACATTATGTATATAAGGAAAGTAAAAATTACACATTTCATATGAAAAGATCACGTGACCATTATATGACGAGATTACATGATCCATTTTAAAATAAAATATGGTATCCATCTTGTGTCAAAATCGTGATTTTTAAATTTCTTTTCAATTCATATTACTTTCCTTGTATACATAATGTATAAGGAAAGTATGGTGACGGGGTCGAAAATTCGAATTCGGGTTTTCAACAGGAGAGCATGTTTCAAGCATCCTTGAACGATCGATCATTCTATCACGATCGAACTATCACGAATCGATCATTTTTGAAGTGATGTCTGTGTGTGTCAGTGAGTCTGTGTAGACGATAACTGACGAACGATTGGACCGATTCGAATGACATTTGGTACAAAAATTACAATCTATGAATACTGGAAGCTTACTGCTTTTATACGCAATCGAATGTTCAGAACCCCCCTTAAATTTTCAAGTGAAATTTTGAAAAAATCATCAAAAAATCAAAACCTCTAATAAAGTTACGCAAATAGACATTTCTTATGTAATTTTTCATTAGAAAACGATTGACATAAATTTCATAACGCTAACATGAACCGTTATCGAGATATTGCACATTTTTCAAAAAAATTATCAAAAAATCATATAAAATAAAAAAAAATACTTCCTATTAAGAAACATGTTCACTTTTCATATGTAATACCATGCGATAAATTTGGTGACATCATTCTCATGGATCTAGCTCGTTCCATTCATGAAAAAAGATACTTTGAGTAATACTTTTGTATTTGAACGCCAATAGTCATTTATCTGCTGTGAGAATAACTTATTTCTTCGTCCATAACGCTTGGCGAGATTTTGGCGACGAATTTGGTGGAATGTCGCCAACTTGGTGACTGTTTTAAATGTTGCTAAATTAACGAAAAACTCGCCAAATGGATAAAAATGACGCTAAATCAATGAAAATGTCGAGTCATTGACGAAAATTCAATATCTTGGAAAGAATATAAATATCTACTATAAAAATAATCTATTTTATTTTTACTGTAACAGTAGTAAATTCATTGCATTATATAAGGAAAGTCATGTGCTGCCCATATCAGATTTTTGTTGTGTTGTATCCGTCCTAAAACCGCTTTATTTTTGCTTAAATTCTGTGCATCTACAAACTGCAACAACGCAATTACAATATAGTTGAGTTTAAATGATCATCCAACTTTGATTATTTCTACAACGAAGCCTAATTTTCACTTATGGAGAATGTAAATACCAAAAGATGTAAAATGAGCTGTATAAGAATTGCTGCATTTCTAGAGTTTAATTACTTGTACCTCCATGGTCTTAAGTTTTTAAATAAAATAAATTATTATAGTATTGTGATGAATGAAATGAATGGTAAAAAGTTTATGAATGAAATGAATGATAAAAAGTTTATGAATAAAATGCTGCTTTTATAGAGAGAGCCAGGCTTGTTATATTTCGACAACGTCATTTGAATAAATTTAATTTGTTTTCAATGAAGTTTTCAAATATAATAAATTATTGTAGTATTACGATAATTTTAAAAATATTACCGAGGAATGTATCGCATTTTAGAGATGTTTAAAACAGGCAATTTATATTTCAATGCCGTCATTTGAATGAAGTTCATTTTTTTTCAATGAAGTTTTAAGTTTTCAAATATAATAAATTAATGTAGTATTGTGATAATTTTAAAAATATGATCGAGGAATGTGTCGAACTTTAGAGGTGTTTAAATAAAATTGCATTGACGTTGGAAAGTGCTTCATAATCAATGCTTTATGCATGATTGATCTTTCTTGTTAGACTAAAATTACTTTTATTTTTCATATATCTGCACTAAAATTGTTCTTATTTTCCATTTATATACATTAAAATAATTATACATACACCAAACTAAAATTATTCTTATTTTTTATGTATTTACACTAAAACCCATGCATCCATTTGTCCTGTAGGGAGTAGAACTCTAGCTCCCCAATAGAAAGCAGAAAGTTTTCTTGGTTTAAGAATTTAACAATCTGTCTATGCTTATAGCACTAGAATTCGATGGAATTATTTTGGCGCTCTACTGTTCATTTCATGCACACCTGGACTACATTGACCTGGTCTAGAGTTTAAAGTGAATTCTGAACAAAGCTCGCCATCAGTACATGGGATTTAAACCCAGTTCGTATGGATCTGAAGGCCAGAGATCGAACCATTTGGACACAGGTGGACGCTCACGGAAAATCCCCTATAGGTGAAATGTCTGCATTTGCGATTTTAGAAAAATCTCTTTTACTATCCCGAAAACAACAGCCGAATTTTCAAAATCGAAAAAGAACCGAAAACAACCGAAATGTCTGTATTTGCGACTTTAGGAAATCTCTTTGTCAAGAGTTTTTCTAGTTCGAAAATAACTGTGCTTCCTAAAAGAAAACAACCGAAAACAAGCGAAATGCTTGTATTTGCGACTTTGGGAAATCTTTTGTCAAGAGTTTTCCTAGTTCGAAAATAACTGTGCTAAAAGAAAACAATCGAATTTTCAAAATTGAAAAGGAACCGAAAACAACCGAAATGCCTGTATTTGCGACTTTGAGAAATCTCTTGTCAAGAGTTTTCCTATCTCGAAAACAACTGTGCTTCCTAAAAGAAAACAACTGAATTTTCAAAATTGAAAAAGAACCGAAAACAACCGAAATGTCTGTATTTGCGACTTTGGGAAATCTCTTGTCAAGAGTTTTCTTAGCTCAAAAATAACTGTGCTAAAAGGAAACAATCGAATTTTCAAAATTGAAAAGGAACCGAAACCAACCGAAATGCCTGTATTTGCGACTTTGGGAAATCTCTTGTCAAGAGTTTTCCCTAGCTCGAAAATAATTGTGCTTCCTAAAAGAAAATAACCGAATTTTCAAAATCGAAAAAGAACTGAAAACAACCGAAAAGTCTGTATTTGCGACTTTGGAAAATCTCTTGTCAAGGGTTTTCCTAGTTCGAAAATAACTGTGCTTCACAAAAGAAAACAACCGAATTTTCTTTGCCAATAAAGAAATGGCAAGGAAATCTATTACAGTGCAGCTCGAACAAAGATATAAATCGAGTGTATGAGAAACTTCCAATTTGATCTCGAATCCCCTCCCGCGATCAAGAGAGTAACTACTGCCTACCTTCTTGGGAGACCGCAGCGATCTCTTTCTCCTCCTCTTGCAATCATCTTCTTGCACGTCCCCACCGACCCCGACGACCGCATTTTGCGTTTACCTGTGCAAACAACGGCCCAGAACTAAAAGTAGCAGCCTCGAAAAACACATCGCAGCGGTTTTAGAAGAACACAGAAGTGGAGGCGCCACGTCTCAGGGAGAATTCGCCATGCTCTCGATTTAAATCAGCGCCCTAGCACCACCTGAGAGTTTGATTCGTGGAATTTAACTGCGGAAGAGAGTACCCTTCTGGAGATCTGATACACTTTTGTAAAAGTGTTGCACTTTAAAAAGGGGTATTGGATCTTAAAAGGTTCTGTAAACGATAAGAGGGCCGCCCACTATTTCAACGTAAAGTACAGAATAGAGTCCTGCGCGGGTTGCAGCCCAAATTTGCCCGCAGCGTATGGCCCAAGTTCCCGATTGCAATGAAATTGTATTTCAAAATTATATTCAGTTATCTAACAGATATGCATAATTTTCGGCTGTTTACAGTTTACAACTCCCCATTTATGCATTTATTTTATTTTATTTTATTTTTATTCGGAATACAAAACTCAACAGGCACAACCCCGGTTATGGAGAAGGGAAAAAACAAAATACAGCTAATATGAGTATTTGAGAATAAAACATTAAAATATGACTTGTTAACATGACCCATTCGTAAATTTACATCAAAATTGACTAGATGTGCATTATTTAAAAGCATGATATGCGAAATTTCAGAAATTCATAAAAACTGAAATTGCCATGAAAACAGTACCTGACGTTCGAAAATAAATTCATTTTCTAAATACAACACATCACATAAAATATGAGTTAACTGTTCTTTTCCTTCGCCACAAAATCTTTTAGAGTTAATTTTTTTGCACCGAAAGGAACGAAAAATTCGAATTGCTGACAGAGCGAAGGTAGGCTGATTAAATAGAAAGAGGGGGGGGGGGGAGTGAACTGATTCGTCACGAAGCTAAAAAAATATATTACAAAATTATATATATATATATATATATATATATATATATATATATATATATATATATATATATATATATATATATATATATATATATATATATATATATATATATATAAAGAACGCACTTTGATTTTGAGAGTGTACCTACTGCGTGAGATGTTACATCTGCCACATGACGAAACATCCCACCTTATCACAGATCTAGCAAGAATCTGATCATCTAAGAGTAAACCTGACGAACTTTATCTCTAAACTTGCCTACTCTTTCAGCACCGATTGGACACGTGATCCTGTTCTACCTCCCAAAGAGACCTTTGCACATAACCCGTCTACTTTTCCTGAAGCACTTATCACATTTATTGAAGCACTTTATCTTTCCCACCTACTCTCACGAGGTCATACGGCGTGACTGGTCATTTACTTCCACAGGAAACCCCGCATTTTATTGCCCCCACCATTAAAGGGTTATAAAATTAAGGAATGGATCAAATAATCTATTTAATGTCCATTGATTCATTTAGCTCGGAGAGGAAAGCCAGAGAGGGCTTAAGTCATCGGCAGTATATAACCAGTAGGGTTCCTCGGCTCAGGAATTAGGGTTAGAAAATATATGGGAACTCTGTTGCATTCTGGATTTACGTTCATTTTCTGGCGATTATTTAGGAACAAATAAGATAAATTTAGCAGCAGGATAGCTGTCACGCGAAGCTGCCTGCAATTTGGTTGGTATGCAAATATATGCCTCCTGTAAGAAGCGTGTGTCAAAGCAACATTCGATTGTTGCAGACAGTAGGAAATGTCAGATATGGTCAGTTGAATTTTATTTAAAGAAAGGATACACCGAAATCAGGCCACTCGCGATCCAAAGACTTAATCAGCAATGCAACAACTTAAACAAATTTTACAATTTTAATTTTAAATTTGGATAGGATGATTTATTAATTACAGTTTTCCCAAACAATCAGTCATTCGCGTTAAAAATTAAAAAAAAAATAAAGTTTTCAATTAGGTATAGCTGTAAATCTCTTGAAACATATCAAGATTATGATATACATTTCTGTTACCTATTGTTAAAGTTTATATTGCACAAACACAAAACTCTGATTCTAGGTCAATTTCAATGCGATTAATCCATTGACGTACAAAAAAACACCTTGTTTTATCAGTGGTGTCCCTTATTTCTTCTAGTAATACTGATAAGATGGAGTGGAACCTAACTTATAGCAAGCCCCAATATACCCCTTTCATCAATTATGTAAATTTAACAGCGTCAATCGCATCATTATCTATCAAAGATTGCTACGTACACAGTTTCCTTTAACATCCTTCTTCCTTGTCACTGTAGGTTGTACGATATTTTATACAAGTATAAGCCATAAGTATATGATATATTAGAAACAGAGAACATTAGAAATACAATTAGAAGATAAATAAAACGAATTTAGTTAGATATATGTATGGTTTAAGAATAAAATAATTTAATAAGAGTAAATTTAGATAAATTAGTACTACGCGAATACAATAAAGATATAACTAAAGACAGTTTTAAATGAGTAACAATTAATGAAGAATGTAGAGTTTAAATATATTTGAATGCTCAGAGAAATAGTTAATATTAATAGATAATTAGTATATAATTTAAGAATTTAGGAGTATTAAAACATAATAACTCATTTTAAACATATATCAATTTCTGATATTGACATGGAATAAACAGTTTTTATGAAACATACTATGTTAATGCAAAACATTGTCGAAAGTTCAAAGTCAAAAATTTTAAAAGTTGTTATTTACTTATTATTTGTACGAAATGTAGTGAGCATGCACGGTTTGGCGTTTCACGCTGCTATAGTTCGTTTGAATTACTGAAATTGTGATTCTGCACTCATCTACGTACAATTTTATGTAAGTGTGCAAAACTTCATCTTTCTACCTAATGTAGTTTTCGAGTAAAAGGCATAATAAAATTCAGGCAAATGTTGATCTCACTAGGAGAATGGACTTCGTTTCACTCGTCCATAACAATGATAATTGTGTTGAGAATTTGTAAACAAATAGAAAATTCTGTTTGGCTCACTTTGCTTCAATTACTGCAACCCCCATTCTATCTATAAGGGCGCGGTAGCCCATTGGTTAGCGCGCTGGAGTTGCACTCGGTAGACCCGGGTTCGATTCCAGCCACTACCAAAAAACTGCCGCCGTGTTCATGCGGAGTACGATCACGTTAAACATGTGGGTCCGAAAGTCCTTCCGAGAGGTTGGTGGTAGGGGAAGGAGGGTACGGTCCCTGTGGATGCCTCCCCCACTGGGTTCCGGTCTAAATTGGGTGGCACTTCCCGACCGTCCAAACAGTTACCTTACACCTTTCTGGTAGGTCGGACGGTCTGGGTTTCAACAGCAACAACAACAACAACCCCCATTCTATCATTGACTCACTTTGCTTCAATTATTGCAACTCCCATTCTGTCATTGACCCCCTTTTCTAAGATCCTTGCTACGCCTGTGTTGAAGATATGCAATATGAAAATGCGAAATTTTCAAACATTAAAATGTGAGAAAGCAGAAATTTTATTTTGCTTTATATATATATATATATATATATATATATATATATATATATATATATATGTATATATATAGTATATATGTATATATATAATATATATATATATACATAATATATATATATATATAATCTATATATATATATATATAGATAATATATATATATATAATATATATATATATTAAAAATATATAATAATAACTAATTCCAAGTAATTACGTAATATTAAAATCACCAAAGCAGTGAAACCACGGCTGCAAAGCCGAAAACGGAAATGAACAGCATTGGCTTTATTTTTGAGGTTAATTAGACTAGAGTCTTCATCAGGTCTGAGCATCTAAATTAACCCAAACACATGCTTGTTTCAGATTTGACAATAGTAAGTTACTATAAATGCCAAAGCACAGACTACAAGCATTAAAAGAGGAAAAATTGAAAAATTAATAAGAAATCAAGTATTATCACGATCCATGAGGCAGGAACCCAACGAACATATAATATATATCCATTTATTTTAAGCTTAACATAAGCTCAACACCCACGATATTTTCTCTATATATATTTTACTTCTTAGAGAGCTCATTCCGCCAATGGACAACATTAAGATTATTTTTACTTCTTTCTTTGGTATCTTGTCTGCGTTTATTACCTTTATCCCTGATTTCCAAGTTCCAAATGCAACTTCAGAACTTCCCAGAAGCAAGCTGTCGAACCAATAACCGATATCGGTATCCATCAACCCTATGCTTTCACCCTTCAGTACCTTAACATCTTCTTTCCTTGCTACTTCTCCCTATATTTTAGGGTGCATATCCACAAATGCACTTACTAAAGGTAGGTGAAAATAAGAACATTCTAGGCCAGACGATAATGGGGTGGACGTAGGGTGTAGAGGGGAAAAAGGTGGTTATTCCAGAAAGATCGCACGGCAGGTGTCCACCCCTGGACGCTAAGTGCCACTTTTGCTTGACCATATACACCAAAATATTGAGTGGTCACAGGAAGGGATTTGGGATAGAGGTATTGGATTTAATGCATATAAAGGAAAAAGTAGGAAAGTTTTAAGAGCGAAGAAATAATAAAAATGGAATATTGCTGCAAAAACGGTTACATGTGAAAATAAAACGTCTTGTTTATTTATCAACAAATGAAATACGCGATTTCACTAGGTTTCGGGAGCAAAAAGAGCTTTCTTGATGATGATGATTAGAAAAACTGGGTAGCTACATCAGCAAGCACTGAAAACTGTTTGTTAAATTTTAATTAAAATTTTCCTCAACAACGGAACTTCAAATCCTACAACCCACCCACCCCCTTATCCTCACACATAACCCTTTTACCTCTTAAGTAGATAATATCTACATAATTATCTAAAGTGCGTGTGCCTTTCTACACCTACCAGAAGACTCCTCTCGACGGAAGAGCAAATGCCAAGCATCCCTGAATTCGAATCGACCGTTTTGGGGTGATGTATGTGTGTGTGTGTATCCATGAGTCTGTAGAAATATATCCTGAATGAATGGCGAATTTCTAAAAAACCATCGTATGGTTATTGCTATCAGTAAATACTGGAATCGTATTGATTTTAAACGCAATCAAACGTTCTGAATACCCTCAAAATTTCGAATTATCTTTTGAAACAATTATTAGCATATGATATTTTATAAAGTTAAAAGAATAATCATTTCTTTCGCAAATTTTCATAAGAAAATGAGACCCCATAACAATACTTTCTCTATTATATTATACATGTAGGTACAGAAAATAAAAAATTACCTGAAATAATATCAGATGACTTGTTTTCAACCTTCATGATGCAAGACAATCCCCAACTTACAGAAAAAACTTTATGGTAAACACTTCACCTCAATATCGACACTTAGGACCTCAATATAGTTACACCACTAACCACATCAAGATCTCAGTTTTACTACTAACCACCTCCAGATCCAATATAGTTTCACTACTAACCACCTCAAGATCCAATTTAGTTTCACTACTAACCACCTCAAGAGCCAATACAGTTTCACTACTAACCACTTCAAGATCCAATATAGTTTCACTACTAACCACCTCAAGACAATAAGACAACAAAAATATTCAGAAATATTTGGAACAGAAGAATTTACACGTTATCACTCTTGAAGGTATTGACAAGCAAGTTCAAGGTCGATTGCGGCGAAGAACGCAGGCCATCACGGCCTAGTATTTGCTATATATGGAAAGTACGTGGATAAAGGTCAACTTGTGCACAAACAATACCTCAGCAAACGTGATACAAATTCAAAGTTAAATAAACGGGTAAGGCGGAAAAATGTGAGGAAGGGTTAAAGTCCTTTTCGATTTCCTTCCTGTGCCAGTGTCAATTTAGATTGTATAGAGAGGTGTAATAAAAACAAGCTATGTGATACATTTTAAACTTATTAACCCAAAACTAGGATTATTTCTGAACTCTTCTTTAATTATTTAAATAATTGTTTAAGGCGTCCTGATTAAAAACATAAAATAATAAAAATTTGGAAATTTTTTGTGGTAGATAATTGCAGTTAATATAATACAATTGCAATTAAATATAGCTTGCAGTGACATATTTTTTTATTTATGAACAAACTCTGTACTGTACTATATACAAATTTCCTATGAAAGTACTGAAGCAACCCAATAACTTTGTAAGGAAAGGTCTTGAGTGTACACGTTAGGTATATCCAGGGCTTTTTTTTTTCTGAAAAACATTTAGCCGGTACCGTACTAAAATAATATTTCAAATTTTTGGAAGTATTCAAATTACAAAACGGTAAGAAAAGGACCTCGTGTGCACACAACAAACAGTCGGCGTTAGCTGGGCGGAAGTCAGGGGCTTTCAACGCTGAAATAACACGTTTTTTCGACAGCGTTTTTACTGATGACAAAACAGGTATGATACTGAGAAAGTCTGCCTAAAAAAAAACCGCATACCTTGGGTAACGTTTTCTTGACGTTTTTACGGCCTCTAAAACGGCGCGCTTTTAATATCTAATGTAGATAATGAAATTAACAGGCAGGCGTCACCGATATCAACGCGGCGTTTCAAGCGTCTGTATAAAATAGGCCTTAATTGCCCCCTCCCCCTCCTCCATAAAAATGTGCTGTGGATTTAGTACACCATTGTTTTGTTGTGATGCATTTTATAATTACGTTACGTTAAGGCAGTAAGTCTCAAATTTTAAATACATAACAACTTTAAAAAATATAAGTCTTTATTTTCAATCAAAAACATAAAAACACATATACAAGCTTGAGCGCTTTCGAGAGTGAAAGACATATGACAAGAAAACAAGAAACGTAGGGCTATTTATACACAGCCAAACCGCAATCAAAATTCGCATATCATTAATGGCCGAAAAAGGTACAAGTAAATACAAATAAAATAAAAAATCATTACATATACTAATCACACAGCATATATATAGAATTAAAATTAATGAAATAGAAAATGTAACACATTTGGATGGATAAATATGCAGACAATAATTTAACCATCATGGAATCAAGAATTTGACGCCACACGAAGCTGAGATGTTTAATAGGATCAAAATTACAAATAGAATCACGATAGACATAAATAAATAAAGATTCGAAAAGCAATATATTACATGGATTATTGCAGTTGGTGAAAAGAGAAGTTTTATCGAAAAGCGGGACAAAATTATCATTGATAACACTTTATAAAACAATGGAATGTTTTTGGTTTCTGATATCACGAGCATATTCAGATAAACTAATACCTACAGATCTTTCAGTATTACCAATATAGAATTTATAACTATTTTCAGGGGAAATAAGGGTGATAAGGTACACCCCATCCTAACTCAAAACATTACTTTTACATTTATCTCTACAGATGAGGCTAAATATAGGAGTAACAGAACAACGGGCAAGTTTAAAATTAAAATTGAATCATTGCATTATATAGGGAAAACCATGTGCTACCGACGTCAAAAAAATTTTTTTATAGACGTATCAGCATGAAATAGCAGATACCTACAATGGCAGCAAGAAAATTGATTATATGGCACAATTTTACAAACCTCTATTGAAAACAACAAATCCAATCCTATCAAACAGCCAGCTTCAAATTTAGTAGACTAAGTGTTATTGTAAAATTAAGGCATATAGAAAACTTTGTTGCTATCCATACTGACGGTTTTCAAAGTATCTTCAAAGGTTTCAAAAATGTGTGAAAAAATCTTCGTGCCTGGAGAAATCAAAATTTTTACCGCTCATTTGCTTCAAGCTTTTCAGAATACGCATGTTTTACCAATATGCTCAAATCCAAACATAAGAAATAAATAAACAATACTTCAAAGAAGAATACAGAATTATTATAGGAATATAACTCTGCGAAAATGCATGAAGCAAAGTGTTACGGAAATGTACATTCTTATTAACTTTTAATAAACAAACTTCTTACTGCTTATACCTAAAATTCAAAGTCTCGTAACCGTATCCTCCTGATTCTAGCTCTATGGTTAGTCAACATGCTTTCTCTATACACTGCTTAATACCGTACTATATATTAGAAATTTCATTCTTCTATTTGTATCTCTGCTCTACTTGACAACAAATTGGCGAAATATCGCCAACTTGGAGGCTTCTGGAAAATATCGGCAAAATGACGAAAATTCAATATTATAAATTTAATTTTCCTGCAGTTTTGTGAGAATTAATAAGTCTTAATTCAAAATGCAACAAGTTTCACTCTCCGTAGGACATCTAGTTTTGTTAAAGGATCTAGAAGGTTTTTTTAACATTTCTATTGCATTTATTTTAAGTAAACATACTCAATAAAACAAAACAACAAAGCAATTCTGCAAAAATTACTTTGAAGAAACTTTCAAGAATTCTTCATCTAGGACATAAAAGACACGGAAAGAACAATATTACAAAGAAAGATGCGTTTTTAAAATAGCAGTTGATTTTGCAAAAATAAGTGCTGATTTATATATCAACATTTTGCAACATTCTAACCAAACCGAAATCTCTTCCATTCCATCCACTCCCTACAAATTTTCCGAGCACTCTTGCAGCTGCCTCGAGCAATCAACCACATCCAATTGGTGTCGTTGCTTGGCACAGAGAGCTTCAGTTGCCGGCCACTCAATCAAGTGCCTCGTCTTGGCTGCAGGCCCAGTGAGCAAGCAGGTGAGGAAGATCCCTGCCGAGGAAGATCCCTGTTTATCGATGGAAGAAATTTTTAGACTCAAGTGAGCGCCTTGGCGGAATTCCCGATCGGGGTCACTTACCTGAAGGTATTGGCAAACGAATACGCAGCAGATTTTTGTCACAAGGGGGGAAAAAATCTAAAAATTGAGAATGCGTGCAGGTATAAACAAAACAACAGAAACGTTAAACGTTGAAATTTTCGCACTATAAAATCGAAGCTTCAATAAACCGCACATGTATGTATCAGTAATGTTAATATGCGTATTATTACTGTTAAAAATTTCTTCACAGTGTGAAACGTAAATTATGGCATGATTTACGTAGAATTCAACATTTACTTTTTTTTCTTCTCTAAATTACAAACGTAGTGGAAGAATTTGCTACTTTGTTGTTCACAGTTATAAAATTTTTACCTCTGCTAAGCAGCAGCATCTCGATAACGACTGATTCTAGCAAGCAAGTAATGGTTTCATTTCATTAATTTACCCCATGAGTATTTATCTATAAAACAATTATATTCTTAATGTAGTGTAGTACATTTAGTTTACTTATTTTTAGTCAGCATTTTTTAGTCATAGAAAGGCAATTCTATCATTCCGAAGAGTTCAAAAATGCATTCAGAACCGATTAATAGTTTTCCAAGTGGATACATAATATATAATTTTCAACCTCCCTTAAATATCACAGCTTTTTAAAATTAGCCTTTAGTTCAAACTCATATTTCATTAAGCCACGTGTCTATGCAAAACGTTAATTACCACAAATGATTCTTACTATCACGCTAATTTCTTTGAAGTGTAAACTCCAGTAATAAATCTGTTCAAAAACGATGCCCCAACATTCTGACCACAGAATTTGTGTTGGACCAACTAGTCATTGTAAGATAAAGATGGTCAAGTAATTTCCCATAACCTTCTAGTCAACTTGGGCTGACCACTCTTGCCGTTCTCTTTTAGAGCTGTGGATTCAGTATTTTGAATGTAATAGCATTTTCAACCCTAAACTTTCTCTCTCCAAATAATCTGCGACATTACTACTACTTGCATATGAGGTAGTGCTATGAGGCTGCGAGTAGAGCAGACGTATGTGAGAAACTCGACCACGTTGTAAATACTACATACGACATGACTAAGTGTGAATTCGGAATGGATACTAGTTGTATTTTTTTCCGCACCACATCTGAGAACGTGTTATCATTACATATGCTTATATGTAATATATATCAGATATATATCAAACGTCATGCTTAAACAACTATGGTCTAGCATGATCAAAATCAATAAATCCGCAGGGACTTCAAATTTGCCACCTCATTTGCACACCTTAACACAATGTAGGAAACGGAAAGAAAAAGTCACAGGCCAAATCAGAAAAGCAGATTTTGTTGAAAAAAAAATTGCCGAAAATCAATAAAGGTTAACTTCGCAACATTCCAATCAAATCGAAATGTTCTCCATATCTTCTATTTCATGCACATTTTACCAGCACACAAAAAGCAGCTTCAACTAATTAACAACGTCCAAGCTGAGTCGTTGCTTTACACAGAGATGCTTCAGCTGCTTACCACTCAATCAAGTGGCTCATCTTAGCTGCAGGCTTACTTAGTAAGCAGGTGGGTGTCGAGAAAAAGAATCCCTGTGTATCGATGTCTGGAAGGAAATATTTAGACTCAAGAGAGAGCTTTAGCGAAGATTCTGATCGAGTCTCTTAAATAAAAGCATTGTGGAACGAATATACTGCAAATTTTGTGATAAGAAGAAAAAAAAAAGCGTTGGCAAAGTGCAAATAATACTACAAACAACGGAAAATCTAAAATTTCTGCTTTCGAGATAGTACGTCTTTGAGGAAAACTTCAGGTAGCAATGCCAATGATAATTTAGCTTTACACGCAGATGACAAATTATAGATTAATTCTTTTAAGTTTTTTTAATTCTGAATTAGTAACGCAGTGTGAGATTTGCTGTTTTACCGCGCAGTTATAGGATTTTTGTCACCTTTTAAAGAGCAATATTTTGACAATGTCTTATTATGGAATTTTCAGGGTCCACTTTGACAATAAGAGCTTGCAATTCTGCCCCAGTAACTCAGCGGTTGAGTGTGGGCTGGCCAGTAAAAAGATGTGGTTAGATTCCCGATAAAGGCAGCAAGATCCTTTATAAATTATAGGAATGGTTTCATTCTTCTTTTCTTACGAATAATTATTTATTAAAAAAATGAAAACACATTTTTTGATGTAATTTGGCATATTAAATTTACCTCATTTTTTTTCTTTTTGGAAGGTCACCTTTTCTAGAGTTTTTCCCTGTACTTTAGTTGAAAAACAGGAATACAATAATTTGAAGTATGAAGTATTAAAATCCCTCCTTATATCATAGAGTCAGGTGATCCCAATATATTTTGCTCAGAAGGATCGTTTTTATTGTAAAATTGTAATTAAAACTGACGTAAATTGAAAAATGACATCATTCGTAAATGTGATTTTTTGCTAGATATAAAGTTTAATTTCGTTTTATTTGGTACTCGAAACTAATACTAGTAAAGAGGAATCAAGAACAATAGTGAAGACGATGCTCATATCTTGATATACTTTTTAGAAGCCAATTGGTTTTATGATCTGATTATTATGGGATGTATATTTATGAAAAAAGATGACATAGGCATGGGGGGGGGAGGATGAATACTTGATGTTGGTTCGAGTCTCGTTTTTGCAGAATTGAGAATCATAACATAATATCAATATATAGAAATAACAATTCTGATATGATTTTTGATTCCAAGTAGACGATATTTCATATTATTTTTGTTACATCATATGTATCGGATAAGAATTGAATATGAATAATTAATTTTAGTAATTTTTAGTATGTAATATAATTTAGTATATAAAAGGATAATTATCAAATAATTAAAATAAAATTCTAAATTTTCTTGCACCACATTTTTTAGAGTACTAAGAAACTCCGTCCTAGTAATAAACAATTTTAAGTATTAAAAATTATTAAGTATCTTTCTAGGCGTTAAAATGGTTACATTTGAAAGCAAAATGTGGGGATTTCTCCCCCCCCCCCCACACACTTTTTCTTAGCAATAAAATGAGTCTCGCTATTGATTAAAGTATAAATTTCCTTAATGCATGCACTAGAGATCACCAAAAGCAATTTAAGGGAGAGTTAATTATCTTTCTAGTCACATACCTTTAAACATTGTTCCTACATTTTTATGAAATAAACTTAGATAAAAAAAAAATTACATGCATCTGTTAAGATCCCTCGAATTAAAATTTGCAACACAATGTGTATCACTCTTTCCTTAACAAGTCCCCTTAATGTCTCTGTAGCTGCCCTCCTCCAAGCCTGTGGCCATTGCCGCATCATCAAGTGCGCATCTACCTATTGGTATGCTTCCTAAGTGACGCCCTGCATCTGAAGGGCGGCTTAAAGTGAAAGATAAAGCTCCTCCAAGGAAAAAAAGAACCCAAAAAATTCGGAGCACCCTGTCTGTCGAATTCGGCTCACGTTCGAAAAGGTGGAGGTAAAGTTCCTGTAGCAATCAAGGTATCGACGAATCGTGCCTCCAATACATAATCAAAGTGTGGGGGTGAGAGGGCCTTCATGGAACGTTTCTGAGGGGTGGTTCAGAATTGAGGAATTCTAGAGATTAATTAGCGACCGACGGGAGATGTCGTCGGGGGGGTTTGGGATTGAGATTTAGCGTGGGTGGAGGGGATTTTGGCATCCAGGAGTTCCCTCGTGATGAGAATGTAAACAGGGATTTCTTAATCTGGTAGGGTTTTGCAGGTGCGTATCCATGAAGGGAGAGTTGGGAATTTATTTTCTGTTTCTTTTTCCTGCTATGGAGGAAATATTTGGCAATGGGAAAAGCGATATACCAGCGATTGTTTGAAAGTTTAATTCCCACATACTTAGGTATTTTACTTTCTCCAGGTTGAATTTCAAAGTTGACATGAAGCAGAACAAATGAGTATTTTCTTTGGTTTCCCCTATTTTGTTGAGTAAAATAAATATTCAGTTATTTAACGGCAACCTCAAGTTTGCTCTTTTGAGATTTGGTTGATTTTTGTAAAATGTAAACGAGGAACCCAAAGGTTTTGATTTCGGAAATTTAAGTGCCTTTTAGACGTGGATGTAATAAGAATTACTTTTAATTCGTAGTAATCTAAGATAAAGGAATAAATTTGTTTTAAAACAAAGGGTTAAAATGTAGGAGTGACAATTAAAAATGTTTATATTACCGTTGAATTTCCGTCATAAATCCCCCTTCCTCTTTTTTATTTTAAGTAAAAATCAGAAAAATACAGGGAGGTTATAAACGAATTTTATGATATAAAAATGAAAATCAGTGGAATTTGAAAAGGGGGATTTCGAATATGAATAAGATGAGTAACAGTTCAGAAGTTTTAGATGAAATACTGATTTTTAGCTTCTTATGACCATTAAATACATAAATTATTAAATAGAAATGTAATTCTTACTATTCTAAAGGAAGTAAAATGTCAAACGACTTTAACAGATAATAGCAATAAAAATTTGTCAAAACTCAAAATCAACATAGCAACATTCTAACCAAACCAAAATCTTCCCTGTATCATCCATTTCCTATAACCTTTCCCGGCCCTCATGCAACTAATAGAGGCAATTAATCACGTGCGATTGGTGCCGTTGCTTGGCACAGAGTAGCTTCAGTTGCCGGCAACTCAGTCAATATAGGTCAAACAGGTATGTGCCGAGAAAAATCCCTATTTATCAAAATCTTAGAAGAAAATTTTAGACTAAAGAGATCACTTACCTAAAGGTATTGGAAAGTAAATGTGCAATGAATTCTGTCGTGAGAAAAAAAAAATCGAGAGGTTGAGTTGACGAGATTTGAACAGATATAAACAAAAACCGAGATCTAAAACTTCGTTAAACATATATGAAATGAAAGTTTTGATAGGTAAATATTACTTTATTTATTTTCAAAGCACTAGACAATAGAACAAAACTTTAGGCAAATAGTAAAAAATGAGATGAAATGTACCTCTTATTAAATTCCGCTAATATCCTCCCATTCGAATTCAAATATATCTTCTCTGTAAATGAGAAGACATTTCATTTATCATAAAATTTCATTTCGCAACCCTCCTTACGCTTTTCTCTGAACTCGCTGTCAGAAGAACTTCTTTATGATGACGATAGAATTTCAGTAAACAAAATGGCACAAATCTGCTCATAAATACAGTATTACACTAAATGGAAAAAATATATATACGCAATTACTTTTCAGACAAATATATATGAATATTTCCATAAATTCTGTTCTCCATTTTCTGTTATTTGTACATGCTTAAATCTCATTACCTCAATTTATCGTCTGTTTTGTTCCCCTCTGGACAAAGTACACTACGCATTTATCACCCAAAACCTTTAGGTAAGTGATCACCCAATCGGGAATTTCGCCAAGGCGCTCACTTGAGTCTAAAAATTTCTTGATTGAGGAACAGGGATTTTTCTGGCCTTTTCGGCACTCATCTGCTAGGCCTGCAGCCAAGACGAGACTACAGTGCCTAGAACTAACTTCTAGACACTGTAACGAGAACTTGATTGAGTGGCTAATAACTGGAGTTGCTCTGCGGTAAGCAGCGACAAGTGTGGTTGATTTGCCTGAAGCAGCTACATGAGTGCCGGGAAAATAGGATTTCGGTTTGGTTAGAATGCTGCTGTAATGTTGATCTTAAACTTTCTATTGCTGCTGTCCGTTAAATGTCATTTGATATATTTTATTTTCTTTAGAATACATAGTACAATAAGGAAGCTTGCAACAGTTCCTCACTGGTCAATTTAGACAGGTGTTTTATTTATAATGATGTGAACTACAATTTTATTCTTGTCCTCTTTGAAGGATTACACGGATGGGCATCTGTATATTTACTGCTAAAAAATTGCATCCCACACCAATGGCGGCTCGTAAAGGTCATGTAGAGGGGGTCGCTAATTATGTGTGTGTCCCCGAGCCTGTGTGTGTATGTGTGTGAATATAAAACAAATGGAGTGAGAACTCGTAAAGAGTTATCTTTTCCAAAAGCACAAATTCATATTTTATCTCCAGTGCTCGTTTCAATTGATTACACTATAGCATGTAAAGGAAAAGAAAGATGTGCATAGTACAATGTAATTAATCGAAAACCGCATTAGAGACAAGAAAAGTTTGGACTTCGAGAAGTGTTGATTCCTACTATCCATATTTCCATTTATTTTATATATATTTAGATAGTGATTTTTAGTCTTTAGACTCATTGCTACATTAAATTTGCGGCATTTAGCGCTATAAATAGATACGCTAAATGCCGCATATTTTAAATCACGAGCAACACTGAGTATATCTACCAGTATTTATATACTGCAATTTTTTTCCAACAAAACAAGTTTGTTCTGAAAATTTTTTTCATACCAATTACGAAATTAACCTATACTGTAACGAGTATATTAAATCATTGAAAAGTTGATAGCTTCAATAGTAGTGAGAAAGCTCACTTATAATTTTGCGATAAAAGTACATAAATACTCTGGAAATATTTTGAATCAAAATTCAAAAGAATTCGGGTTTTTCGGGAATTAGCCAATCCTCTATTGAGTATTGCCACGTATTAAAAATTACTGCAATTCTTTGGATTTAAAAACAGTCTTGGTTTTCTTATCTAGAAAAATAAAATTGAAAATATGTCTATGTGTTTGTGTCTTTGTTTGTCTCTTAATCACAGGTAAAAGGCCGACCCGATTTTCATAAAATTTTGTGCGTAGCTGTGAAATAGCCTCACTTAAAATTTAGTCTATGTTTCAGGTTTCTAGGTCCAGGGGTTATCGCGATATTAATGAAAACGAACCTTCCATAGGAGTAGCTCCTCTCTAACTCCATGGTTCCTAAAAAAAGGTTGGAAATCCGTAGTTTAAACCATGAAATTAAATGGAAACTATCTATCTCCATGGTTTATTTTCCTCTACCTCTTATCTCCTTCCTAACTCCATAGTTCCTCCAAACGAAAAAGGTTTCCACAGGCTCTTACTCAGCAATAAAAAATATAACGATATCAAAATAGTTATTTAATTATAAGCATTTTATAAGGAATATTCTTTCTTAAGTCATGTTGCTCAGCAAAGCAGTTAAATGAAATGTGTTTATACGGCAGACGATTTTTATCAATTTTTTTTCCGATTTAAATAATAAATAAGTTGATATAAAAAATATAAGCCCATTATAAGACGGAATAAAGTTGAAAAAAATTATCACCGATCCGCCATTCATGAAGTTGCAAAAGCCTCCCCCCCCCCCCCTCCCCCACGCTAAGCTGTATACACGTATGCGAGCCATATACACCTTCCCATTCAATATCATTCATTCTTATGCGACGGATTTAGTACCAAAACGCAGATACTATACTATCCACTAATATAACGCAATTAATATACGCTCCCTTAGACCCTTTAACAAACAAATTTATCAAGTTTCGTCCCTCAAACTTTTTATTTCAAATATTCAATGACTGGTCATACAATGGAGGTAAAAGGAACTCACTCTCTCTAACTTCATGTATCATACAATTCAGCTGAAATTCATCTATTTATAACCCAACTTTGCATTAATTGCATTGTTTAAAACAATAATCTTACTTAATAAAGGAAGATGCCTGTCTATGCAGTTCGTAGCGGCAAATCTAAGCGTCGTACGACTACGAAATATAGTACACAGGTGCTTCAGGATCCACCTCGGCATTATTTTTTTTTTTTTTAATATCGAATTAGTTTTTTAGTTATTTTATGTTTTACCCCAATTTTAGGTGATTTTCACACAAATACGTTCCTCGGCAATCTAAAATATTATCACAGAATTTTCATCTTGACACCATCGGAAAGATCGAAAAACTTTTTTCCCAGCAATGTTTGAACCGAATCTGTGGAGCAATTCTTTCATATTTATTTATCAATATACCTTCAAATCTTTCATATATCTGGTATTGATTGATTTCTAAGTAGTTGGGGTTTTTGAATAAAAATGAAATACATTTAAAAGTACAGAGCTGGTGAATAGTTAGCATGCCAATAAGTGTTTCCTTAACTCGGAGCGTAATTGTTACTATTACACAGCTTTGGCTGAATTTTAATCAAATGAGTCGAATTTTAATCAGCTGAACATATGTGAAATATTCCGAAATATATGACATTCTTATTTTATTAAATATTTAATTAATAAAGAGAAATATGTGACATTCTTATTTCATTAAATATTTAATTAATAAAGAGAAATATGAGACATTCTTATTTTATTAAATATTTAATTAATAAAGAGAAATATACGACATCCTTATTTTTATTAAATATTTAATTAAAAAGAGAAATATGTGACATTCTTATTTCATTAAATATTTAATTAATAAAGAGAAATATGTGACATTCTTATTTCATTAAATATTTAATTAATAAAGATAAATATGCGACATTCTTATTTCATTAAATATTTAATTAATAAAGAGAAATATGCGACATTCTTATTTTATTAAATATTTAATTAATAAAGAGAAATATACGACATCCTTATTTTATTAAATATTTAATTAATAAAGAGAAATATGTGACATTCTTATTTTATTACATATTTAATTAATAAAGAGAAATATGCGACATTCTTATTTTATTAAATATTTAATAATAAAGAGTTCTTCATAATTAAAAGAAATTATTTTGTTAAATTTTCGAAATGACCTAGAGTAATGTCTCCCAACCCAAAAAATGGCTAAAGGAGCGATGATATATAAGGAGCGATGATATATAAGGAGCGATGATACTCGTATATAAGAAGCGATGATTCATATAAGGTCAATGCACTACAAAGAGGATGCAACATTCATGTTTGTTATGGTATATTAAACATTTATTTTGAAAATTCAGATTTTTTCAGAATGGTGCAATGTTTTTGAGCACCATTGTAGTTGTAATCTAAAATGAAAAAACAGAATTCGAGGAATTTTTGCGTTTTGAGGACACGAGTAAACTTTTTCAGAGTAATTTCTGTGTGTCTGCGCTACATGTACCGCAAAAAAATTTCATCGAGTTCTCATGGCATGCAGAAATTTAGGTGGTCCACGAACTACCGTGGATTTTTATATAGAACTGATTTACGATAGACAGTTTAAGCGGTTACTTAGGGCCCCGGGCGTTGAAACTCTCTTAATCTAAGAAAAACACATAATGAAAGCCCTAAACTTAGTATCACTTAGGCCCCCACACAAACCCTCTGCTGATAAAGTAAGTGGATAATAATCTAAGAATGTGTACAAATTTGATTAACAAGAGATTAGAAACTTCAAAAGTAATTTTATCAAATAAAACACATTAAATCACTCGTATAATAAAATAAACCACTTTCACGATATTGCCGGTTAGGAGTGACAAAAATTTTATAGTCTAAGGGCGACAAAATAGCGATTCCTTCCTGCGTTGTACTAAACTCAGAAAAATATGAAGGAAAATATTTAATAATAAACTGAATGATATTAATGCTATAATTTGGTTTTTATAGCTTAAAAAAAGTTTTAACAGTTCAGGTAACGCCGACAACAGTTAAGATAATTTCCGAAACTGTAGTTCATATGCTTCTCCGAAATTTGACATGTTTAATGTGAAAATTTCCGTAAGAAATTTCGCCACGGAATGTAAAACTATAGTTCTATTATACCACATAGGTGCACATAACCACAGGAATTATTTTCCAGTCAACGATATATCTTCATTTGCAAAATAATTGCAGACCTAAGTGAAAATCTCTTGCCGAGATTTCTCACAATTCTTGATTCTCAGAGAATGTTATTCGCTAAAGCGCGGTTTCTTTCTTGAATATTGTCTGCGATATCAGCAGGTAGACTAAACACAGTGGTCGGAACTACTTTTAGCACGGGTAGAGATGAATGGTGGGGAAACTTGAATGTAGAAAGGATTGTGTTTGACCTCTCAGATTGACTATGTTGGGAAAATGAAAAATATCAAGAAGTTATTTTAGTTCAAATACTTCTGGAAAATATTCCACCAATTTTAGCAAATTAAATACTTCTTTTGTTCATTTACATATTTAATTATTTTAGTTAAGTTATTTGTTTAGTTAATTATTTTAGTAATACACGTATAAAACAAAACTGTACATTTTCAATCAATACATAGCAACATTTCCCCCCCCCCCCCCCCAATTAGTTGTGACTGATATAAAGTGATTACATAACATTTGTAATATATTTTAACTTTAAGTCGTTGTTTTTACTTTCGAGATTAAAATATGTTAAGGTAATTCTGAAGTTTTTAATTAAGACAATTTCGCCAGGCTCCACGAAAGAAGGAAGTTTAACATCCATGAGCGGACTAACTATAGAACCGTTTGGTGCAATCACGGTGTTGATCTGACTGGAGTCAGACTGTAAAATTGGCGCGTCCTCCCCCCCCCCCCCCTGATTAAAATGCCAATACTAGCCCAGTTTAAAATTGACAATCTCCGGTACGATTGGATAGTCTCACTTTGCTCTTCATCATAGAGCAGGGGGCAAGCACTTCAATGCTCCTGCTTTGATGATAGCCCAGTGATCAGAGTAAAAGGAAACTTTAAAAATAACACAATACAGCTCATATATAAAAATCGGCGTTGGATCCAGTCCAAAGGAGTCGAAATGGTTTTACGGGAATAGCATTTTGTTAATTAAAACTCACTTTTGCAATATCGAAAAAAAATGATCCCAAATCTGATTACATACACTTATAGGGCTTTCAAAGAGCTATAAATTTTTGTTTATTGTTTATAGTTATCAATTTTAGTTTTTAAGATACAAGCATTACAAACTTGAAAAACGTAAAATTTTCACACTTCAACTTGACAACACGATTACTCGAAAATTATAAAAGCTTTTTTTTTAAATAATAAATATAGATTTTAATACTTAATTTTTAGTACACATTTTTGTCGTTTATTATTTATAACTATCTAAATCTTTTATAGTTCACTATATATTTCAAGTGAAAGTTAGAAAAATGAAACGAAACACTCGCTCGGAGAGCTACATTTTAAGTTTCTTTCAAAAAAAAAAAAAAAAAAAGTTCAAAATACTAAAATATTGATATTATTTTTATTCTCGTATATTCATAATCTGGACTACATTTCCGACAAAACAAGAAAAAGTGTTTACATTTTTATCTATTTGGTTTGTGATATAAGCGCCCAAAGTGTTTACATTTTTCGTAATGCTCCGTTTTTTTCGCCAGAAAAACCTCAACCATAGATGTTATTTACATCAAAAATTCAAATTAACAATAATATCCCCAAAATCGATCATGGGATTAACCAGAACCCCAGAATGGAAAAGGCATGGTTGACGGGGGAGGGGGGCAAGTAGTAAATAGTGTTGCCAATTGAAAACGTATGTGCATGAGTTATAAGGGTTAACATTTCTATTCTCGAATTCTTAATTTTCAAGCAGTGTCTTCCCCGGGAAAAGAAGAGCCTAAATGTAAATAACAGCCGCGCAGATTGGGAACGCTAGAGAGTACTGGCAACCAGGTTATAAAAAGGCGAAGTGCGAAGCACGGGGGGGGGGGGGATAGGGGGTTGCAGATTATATGAGTTGCTACGACGTAGAACGTGGCGTGTGGGGCTGCAGATGATGGTGGACCATGTGCATACTGATTTATTATGTATAATTTACATTAATGAAGTTTATTTTACGATTTCTAAAGTTTAAGAATAAACTTGTTTTTATAAAAATATGCCTGCGTATTCATTCCGAGGCTTTCACACAGTAATAGAGAATTATGGACTCTCTGGCTACAACACTGCCATATGGTTTTGAATCCCACGGCAATAGAAGGCGCGCTTTTATTTTGGCATATATTGATCCAATTTTATATTTTTTGTAAATTTCTTTATAAAGGGAGTGAGATGTTTTAATCTTCAATAGGAGCAAGATGTTTTATTCTTCAACGGCAGCAAGATGTTTTATTCTTCAATGGAAGCAAGATGTTTTATTCTTCAACGGGAGCAGGATGTTTTATTCTTCAACGGAAACAAGATGTTTTATTCTTCAATAGAAGCAAGATGTTTTATTCTTCAACGGGAGCAAAATGCTTTATTATTCAATGGGAGCAAGATGTTTTATTCCTCTGTGAAGATAATTTTGTACAGCGAGAACAGAGATTATTATACTTCTTTTCAAAATAATTACTTTAAATATTTTAATAGAATGTTTTGAATAACAATGTCATTTAAAATACTACAGGAATTTACATGTATCTTAAATCAAGAGCAACGTCGGATATATAACTATAACTATATAAATAACATTGCAAGTTGTGCTTTTATTTGTTTGTTTATTATCTCAGTACGGGAGAACTCACCTTTTTCTTTTATGTTAGAATTATTATTAAATTTCAAAAAGAAAGACTCCAAATGTTAAAGTTCATCGTGAATTGTGAATCTGAAGTTTCTCTATATATATTGCGTGAGAAGAACGGATGTATTGCTAGTTAACAAATAAAATTAATCACGATTTGTACAATCTTTTTGGTTTACATTCTTACATTAATGTATGGGTGGTGGACAAATATTTCAGCGCTAATACTCTCTCTCTCTCTCTCCCTCTCGAATTCAAACTCACTACGATAATCCGACCTGTATTTAGAACAGATTTCTTCTAGAACCCTGGATGGATTGATTATACCAACTTCATAACAAAGTAGATTAAACTTCTAAGCTGAGATTCTTTGATAAGGATACGTTTACAGATATGCAATATTAAGCAAACAAAATATTTGATACATTACGTTCAAAATACCAAAGTAACACGCTATTTTCATTAGCTATAATATGCCCGTCTTAAAGTCATTTTTAGATTAAATAATCTCGTCCTTCAATTTTCAATCCTCTCATCCTTCAACAGCTTTGCTTCCCTTGCGCAATCAAGTAAATTTCGATAACCGAGTAATTATTAACAAACACCAGCAAACGAACGAAAGAAACACAAGTTTACTTGATAAACACCAAACTTAATCTTCCAGTTGTTAATCTCATAATTCTTCAATTCTTAAATCTCATCAAAATCGACAAGGCTCAGATTTTTAAAAAGTACCTGTCCCCCCACTTTATTCACTTTCTCCTTGGTAACTACAACTCAAAAACATTCTCTTCAAAATTCGATGTAGTGCCAGCTTAACATTACACCACCCATTCCATCGCCTAAATTGCGATTTATAGTTTCTTTTTCGAAAGCGCCATCCCGACCGCTTTCGCCACAAATATGCGCGAGGGTCCCCCCCCCCCCCCCCCTACTTTTAAATGTGGGCTTAGAGTCTCCTCAGACTCAAGAATAAGTAGAATTAATGAGCGATTTATGCGACATTAATGAGTAATTTATGACAGCGGAGCGGTATAATCGGCCGACATTAACCTGGAGATGCCTGATATGCAAATGATCATGTCAGTTACAAATGAAGATTTACTGGGAACCAGATGTGAAGGAGAATTGACAATGCGGCCATCCCTTTCTTAAGAGTGGTATGTAAATGAACTTGGACCACGACTAAAGGCGGCGTGGCCTTGCGCAATATGTCTAATAAGTATTTTGGTAAATCACCGCTTGACACAACTTGGATTTCGACTTATTATGGTATTTTACTTTTCTCGCAAACGAAGCTTAGTTTGCTATTTTGATTGAGTAAAGTATCAACTTTTATTATCGTGCAAAGATTTTGTTTCACTTTGATAATGATAGCATGATTTTTCAACTTAGTTCTTAAATCCTTCCAGTAATCTAGTAGATAAATAAGCTGTGAAATTTATAGCGATTGAATTATTTTACCGCAAAATATGCAAATATTTTTTAATCTATTATTATTAACATGATACAGTAAAATAATATATTCCAATCTTTCTTCCCCATCACACCCAAACTCTAAAGTGAAAATATTCTAAATGACCCAAATACCGAAGAAATAAAATATTAAAAAAGGTCATTAACATAAAGTTATTCATTAACATTTTGATCATTCGAATCTGTAAAATTACATCGATTGCAAAAATGCATATTGCCAACTTCATATCAGTCGAAACCTCGAAAGAAATACTTTCTTTAGTGTAATTTGGTTTCAAATGAAACACTCAGAGATCTCCAGTTTTGACAAATATAAACTGTAAAAAATCAGCACTTTCCAAACGTGGTGACACAATACAATTGATTAATAATGCATACTGTACCGATATACGCAAAGTTTGTCTGCTAAAGGTGTGGGATATCTATATTGCTTTAAAAGCAGCGTTGAAAAGTTGAAAAAGATTTAAAGTAAAATTAAAGAAAATAATTATGGCTTGGATGTTTTAAAGATGTTGACTGTCTTGAAACAATTGTGAGGTCCATATAACCTTAGGTTCTTATTTCCCTCAGTTACGTTATAATTTATGTGTGACTTTATATTTATAGCTTCTGACTCGTTCGGTTATGTAGACCAATCGCCGAGCCAAGCAACATTCTACGGTCCTGCACATCGATAGGATAAGTTTCGGATCGTAGGTGAGAGAGCGATAGTCTGGGAAAAGAGTTTAGCTGAAGTTCAGTCTGAGTAGAATTCTGGTAAAAGGCCGGCGGAGGTCAGTGGGAAGTTGGAAGTGCTAGGAATCGGGTCGATGTGTGAGTGAGAAAGGTAGAAAGTACACGTTCGTGGAGCAGGCACTTGTATTGATGCAATTATGATCGAGAGAATCTAGTATCACTAGTTAGCCAAGGCAAGATTTAGATGTCCTAGGAAGAACTTGGGTAACGGCGATTTACAGCTATTCCAATGATTACTTAAACATAATGTATCTCCAGGCCCTGCCAAACTACATTAATGATATGTTTTAGGTAAAATGACGGGAATATGCAATACTGGCTGTTTTAGTATCTGTCTATATTTATGTATGCAGCCAGCTGCTGTATTATTCAGTGCACAATAAATGTATTAAGTTAACTTCCTGTATCAGTGTGTTACTGCAGCCGGCCGTAAGGTCCTTTTGTATAAGTTACTACAACGTTTGGAGTTATGTCATTCTAGCTAACATATCTTACAGTGATACAACAAGGGTCTTTAACCTTTACAATGGCACACGATCAGGGTAGTAGCGTGACCAACTCCAGCTGAGTTAAAGGCAAAACCTTTGCATAATGTTTAATTTTTACTTTCCTTATATACATAATGTATAAGGAAAGTATTGTGACGGGGTCGAAAATTCGAATTCGAGTTTTCGACGGGAGAGCACGTTTCAAGCATCCTGATCACGAATCAAACATTTTTAAAGTGATGTCTGTGTGTGTGTGTGTGTGTATGTGTCAGTGAGTCTGTGGAGACGATAACTGACGAACGAATGGACCGATTCAAACGAAATTTGGTACAAAAATCACAATCCGTAAACACTGGAAGCCTATTGTTTTTATACGCAATAGAATATTCAGAAACCCCCCCCCCCTAAATTTTCACGTGAAATTTTGAAAAATCGTCAAAAAATCAAAACCGCTAATTAAGTTGCGCAAATAGACATTCCTTATGTAATTTTTCATAAGAAAACGATTGACATAAATTTTAGAACGCTAACATGAACCGTTCTCGAGATATTGCATATTTAAAAAAAAATATCAAAAAGTCATAAAATAAAAAAAAACATTTCCTTTTGAGAAACATGTTCACTTTTCATATGTAATACCATGAGTGATACTTTTATATTTGAGTGATACTTTTGAGTGATACTTTTATATTTTACTTTTGAGTGATACTTTTATATTTGAACGCCAATAGTCATTTATCTGCTGTAAGAATAACTTATTTCTCCGTCCATAACGCTTGGCGAGATTTTGGCGACGAATTTGGCAGAATGTCGCCAACTTGGCGACATTTTGAAATGTTGCCAAATTAATAAAAATGGCGCTAAATCAATGAAAATGACGACTAATTGTCGAAAATTCAATATCTTGAAAAGAATATAAGTATCTACTATAAGAAAAACCTATTTTTTTTCCTGTAAAAGTAGTAAATTTATTACATTATGTAAGGAAAGTATGTGTTGCCCACATCAGATTTTTTGATAAGTTTCTGAACATTTTGCTGAATGTATATCAGTGTAATTCTTAGCTTTAACAATTTTTTCAGTTGTTTTTTAAATATCCTTTACTCTTTATAACCAGTACATTTTTCTGCAATAGCAAACAGAAAACTTCAGATATATTTAGCAATGACTGGCATTTCCTTTCTGGATTTTAAAATATCGACATTTCTCCTGGTGCTTCAGGTTGTCAGTCAGTTTAGTAGAAAAATTTTATCAGCTTTGTGGTTGACAAAGTAATACAATATGCAAAGTACACCTACAATATAGATGTTGGTACAAAAGCAAATTATATCAATTTTAGGTACCAACAGTGCTTATTGTCAGTAGTGCACAGTGCATGCATACACAACAGTGTGAATAACATCAGTGCGTAGTTTCAATACCTATTTGGTAACACAATTGTGTCCTTGAAAAGTAATATGCAGAAGATATTACATTTTAGGTGGCAGACCTCAAATTTACATCTCTTCCTCCGCAATGATATATCAAAAAAAAATTCAGTACATTCTAAAATACATGGCATCATGACACATTATTTAGATACATATTTCATTTTTAAATAACTGTTCTAATAGAAACTTCAGTGTATAAATTGAAAATTTGTTTGAATAAAAATGACTTGCTTCCTACATCAACATAAAATTTCAGTTTTCTTCCCCCTCCCCCTCCAAACATTTTCATTTTTTAAAGAAAACCGCAGGCAGCTGAAGAATTGACAAGTTCTCTATTTAAACGTGCAAAACATTGAAAAGATGAAAAGCACAGAACGAAAAACATGTCTCATACAAAAGAGAAAGAAAACAGAAGACCCATAATGTCTCTGTGCATTATGGGGCAGATAGGATCATTTAAATGACTCCATTTTATTTGTTTTGCAAATAAATGAGGAGATTAATTCCAAAGTTGATTCCACAGTATATATATTTTAACAAAAAGTATTGTGTTATATTTTATTTCATTTTTAATGCTGTTTACAAGTCAATTTGGCTTTCAGATCCTCTCTGCCTCTCTGTTCCAGTCTCACTTATATTAACATGAATTATTACAGATTTAAGAATTTTTATATCTAAAAGTATCTGGAAATTAAACAAAAAGTTCCTTTGATTTCCTTGAAATACCAAATACATTACCCCACTTATTTAAAACATGATATTTCAAAGACACTAAATTGTGGTTAAACGACTCCTTAATTATCACGTTTTCTCACAAAGTACTAAAGTACCATTTACAATTTTTACGGAATTCCAATAAATAGTCATTAAATTTCTTTCTTTTCTTTCTATTTTTTAAATAACAACAGACAAGAACAAGAATCATTCTTTTCATTACTTACATGTATTTTCTTTACGTACAAAACTCAACAAGCATATCGTTTTTGAAACATAGAATTGTATATATTTTCACTTTAAGATTTCACCTATTAAACCAATGACTACTATCTCTAATAGCTGACACTTCCTTTCTCCTTGACCAATTTTCCCCTTCTGCTTATCAACTGTAGTTTTTTACATTTGCTTTCCATCCTATTTCTCGCAATGACTTACTTCATTACCAGATTTAATTTCTCAAGGATTTGGTCTTTTTACGCTCATCTTTTTCCTTTCCAAAATGGCAACAGCAAAGAAATGATAACGGGAAGAGGTTCAGTGGCGGAGAAAATAAAGTAAGTTGTTTAAAATAATTACAGTTTCGAATTTAAACAAAAACAAAACAAGGATGGAACAGATCTATCTGACTTGCTGAGGTATTAACTTACTCAACTGAAGAGAATGGAGGATTTCTAATTAAAAGGAAGAACTGAGATACGAAAAGTAATCTAGATGTGTGAATGGTATTGTGCATTAAGTCTGGTAGCAAAGAATTGCACCCAAATGCAATGTTTAATATATTACTGTAATAAATTATTATATCCTCCTGGTGTTCTTTTCAGTGTTTCTAGTATGTGTTAATGAAGTGTGATAACGTGCAAAATAATAAGTTCATAAAAACTGTTATAAGGTAGCATTACTTACAGCAAAGATAAGTCTTTTTGAAACACTCATTTATCCAATTGGAGATCATGTAGGAAATAAAAAGTTTTCTTATTACATAAGATAAAGAATGTAATGCTTCTGACTTTCCCGGGCTTCTCTTCATCAATAAGGAAACCTCAAAGAAATATTTTACAGTGTACGTAATTTGATTATATATATATATATATATATATATATATATATATATATATATATATATATATATATATATATATATATATATATATATATATATATATATATATATATATATATATATATATATATACGTGAGCAGAGCAACTTCGGAAGATGGGATTTAAAGCTACAAAATATTTCAAAATTTAGTTGTACAGCGTCAACAATAAATAACTTTTTAAGCAAACAGAAAATGTTTTGACGCAGCATTTTAGATGCTTATAACCATAGCAATATAAATGTAACAGAAAATGTTTTGACGCAGCATTTTAGATGCTTATAACCATAGCAATATAAATGTAACTTAAAATCACAGTAAACAAATTTCAAACAATAGTGTTACTGATATTTTCTTACACATCGCTGATATTATCACTTATTTTGAAAAAAAAAAAAAATGCTTTTATAGTGCTAATTAAAAAGAAGGAATTTAGGGGAAGGGGGGCAGAAGGCAAGGCCACGGCCCTAATGGCTAGTATATAAATCTTATTGGTGAGCGTCTATATGATTCTCAATCAATCCTACATAACCTTCAACTCTTAGAAGCATATAGTGATATATTCATGAAATTACTCTTTCGATTGCTTTAACCTTTTTGAGAAAGCTAGCCAAGAACGCTTGAATTCAAAATAAAATGGTGTAAAAATCACAACATGTTCTAGTTAGTCCAAATCTGAATCTCGTGAAGAGTGGTGTAGTGGGTACAACCGGATGAGCGTGGGGTACAGTGCTGGATTCCGTTTCCCAATAAGGATCTTTTGGAAAACTAATGTCAGTTTTTCGTCAAAGCGGGAGGTGGGGGAGTCATGATACCCAGTCGCTCCCAAGGCTCCTAAATATACAGGCTGGGGCAGCAGCGGCTATTTTGACTCCCAGTTGAAGCGATGGCTGTATATAGCGAAAAGAGCGTTACTTTCTTGTCATTTTCTCAGAATTTCGAGAAAATCAAAATATTCTAGACAACTTTCTTGAATGATTGATGCAATTTTTTGAAAGCAAAAGCACCTATTTGGCCGTTAAATTGCGCATAAAATATCAGCCATGTAGCACGCGAGTGCTATTGAAATAGCACAGGCAGACGATAACTAACAGGACCGGTTGGAGTCTAAATGGCGGTTGCGTCAGCCTGTATATTTAGGAACCTTAGCGTCCGTGCACCCTCCCTGGTTACCTCACTGAATCGATCGTAGCACATGAGTCTTTACATTTAATATTATGAAATTGTAAAAGCTTGTGAGTGACTAATATAAAACACAATAACTCATAAAATTGTGAACCTCACAAATAAAATATAAACCTAGCCACCTACAACATATCAGCAAAAAAATATAAAAATAAAATACCGTTTACTTTTCCCTCTATCGCCTTAACAGCCGAGATGCAGCAGCCACGAACACGAACATAGTGCTTTTCTCGATCTAAACGGCTACATTTCTCTGAGCATTGATTTTGATTTACGGTTACGGTCAGGCTCTTCTAATCAATGGTCAGCTGTCCATAATAGCACCGACTTCAACTTCTTTTTCATCATCATCGCCCCCCCCCCCCCCCCCCGTCTGTTTGGTCTTCAGATCTCATTTTAGAATTTCGGCTTTTCTTGACATGATTGTGTAGCCGATTTCCCCAGAGAAAATAAGAATGGTATATTATATAGGAAAAGCCGATATCTCTGTCTATCTGTCTGTCTACTATACGCTTAACGACAAATTTAGCGTAATATCGTCATTTGGGAGAAAATTATCTAAATTGACGATATTTCAATATTTCAGAAAATTTAATTTAATTTATTTAGTAATCCCTGTCGCTTTGTGAGAATTGTTAATTTAATGTTATTAATTCAAACTACAATGAATTTGACTGGTCGTGGGACAGATATGTTTTATTACGGGGTTGTGTAATAATTGCAGTTTGTTAGGGGGTCATATAGTCATATTTTGTTAGACGGTATTAATAGTAATTATGTTTTATTAGGGGGCCATATTGTAATTATGTTTTGTTAAGAGTCATTTAATAATTATGTTTTGTTAAGAATCATTTAGTAATTATGTTTTGTTAAGAGTCATTTAGTAATTAAGTTTTTCTAGGGGGTCATATAATAATTATGTTTTGTTAGGGGTCATACAGTAATTATACCTTGTTAGAGGATCATAATAATTATGTTTTGCTAAGAAAGGGGTCTACTTATGTTTTGTTAGAGAGTCATATTGCAATTATGTTTTGTTAGAGGGTTATATAATAATTATATTTTATTAGGGAGTCATAAAATAATTATGTTTTGTTTGGGTGCCATACAGTGATTATGTTTTGTAAAAGGGCTATATAACAATTATGTTTTGTTAGAGGGTTATATAATAATTATATTTTATTAGGGAGTCATAAAATAATTATGTTTTGTTTGGGTGCCATACAGTGATTATGTTTTGTAAAAGGGCTATATAACAATTATGTTTTGTTAGAGGGTTATATAATAATTATATTTTATTAGGGAGTCATAAAATAATTATGTTTTGTTTGGGTGGCATACAGTGATTATGTTTTGTAAAAGGGCTATATAACAATTATGTTTTGTTAGAGGGTCATATAGTAATTATGTTTTGTTATGGGGTCATATAGTAATTATGCTTTGTTAGGGGGTCGTCCTAAAGAATTTAAATCATTCACAAGTGGCATGTACCTCCAAAGGAAATGTAAATATATCTCATTAAATATCTTAAATTAATATACATATTTCATAATATACAAATTTCATTTCAATTGCACCATTTGTTCGCGAGATGGGCTGACGAACACCAAAGAAGAAAGGTAAACTTTCCAAAACGTGTAAATCCATTGAAATTGGAGTCGGATATATATTAGGGCGGATATATATCACCCTGACGCATTCTTATATATTTTTACGAAAGTAAAAACAAATATTAAAGTTTTTTTTAATTGTGACGAGGAACTCGCGGCTGATCAACATCTGCAGCTGAAGTTAATTATGTTCACAGAGTCCATCTATAGTTGTTGTTGTTGAGACCCAGACCGTCCGACCTACCAGAAAGATGTAAGGTAACTGTTTGGACGGCCGGGAAGTGCCACCCAATTTAGACCGGAACCCAGTGGGGGAGGCATCCACAGGGACCGTATCCTCCTTCCCCTACCACCAACCTCTCGGAAGGACTTACGGACCCACATGTTTAACGTGATCGTACTCCGCGTGAACACGGCGGCAGTTTTGGCAGTGGCTGGAATCGAACCCGGGCCTACCGAGTGCAACTCCAGCGCGCTAACCAATGGGCTACCGCGCCCAGAGTCCATCTATAGTGAAAAAATTTGAAAAAAAAAATGTTAATAGCCACAGTAAGCTCATTCAGCAATGCAATTCAGTAGAGTGTCGAATATACAGTAGTACAGTAGAGTCAAACGGTGATTCTTAAACTTTTTATTTACCTCGCGACCCATTGTTTCGTCGTGATGTGAGATATTACTTCACTTCACATCTGTACAGTAGGTAGCAGCATTGCGCTAGGGTCGCCCATAGAAATTGTGGGTCCCCGTCCATATTTGATTTTTTCATTTGTTTGTGAATTTTCATGTCTTTCTCAACCCCCCCCCCCCCCCCCGAAAAAAAATATATAGTGATGATCCGGGTCCCCTCTGGAGCCCGGGGGCTCCACTCTAGCGATGTCTGTCCCATGGGCGACCTTGACTGCGCTAGAGACGTTGTCCATCCTAAGTCTAAATTAGATCTTAAGGTTACCTAAAAGGGTATACTTAGCACATCTATTAGGTTCCAATGTAGACACTAAGGTCGACCAGGCGAATCGTTCGAGAAATGTTTCGAATACTCCCGAGCCCTGGCAGAGGGGCATTATTTCATTGTGTTCTTTTTGATGCAAATGAAATCATCTGTCTTCATGAACCATATAATTTATTATAAACAATTCGTCTTTCCCTCCGCTCTTGCAAGAGTTGCCAGAATAGCGTACCAGAACTGGCGATAAAACGACGTTTGGCGTGTGATGTGAAAGGAGGGTTCTGTGATACTTCACGATCTGGAATAATGCAGCAGAGGGTATATAAACCAGTCGATCGCGTATTAATAAATAGCGTTAGGAAAAATATTTAATAGCTATTTTATATTTCCTGTTTTTCCCCCCCTTTTAATAAAAATATTTTTGCTGTTTTCCTCGCGAAACCACACAATTTTAAGACACACGCTTTTTGAATAGCTGGTGTAGAGTATATTAGTGCGTTTGTTACTAAATAACTAACACTTTTATTTAAGATAATTTATAAACGTAAACAGCGAAACAATATACAGCGAATAGCTTCATCATATCTTACAAGATCATTAAACAACTGTTAGATACAATAAAATAGCAATAAAATGCTCAGATAATTCACAAAATAGCAGATACTATTATCAAAACACTGGCGTATCTCACAAGTCACTTTAGCTCGTATCACGTCAACTACTCTCCAACTGAGCAATAACTTCTTTTTTATATACTCCCAGAAAAAGCTCGTATACCTCAGAATATACGTTATTTCGAAAAAATTCTAGAATATTGTTATGAAATGCATGCCTGGTTTATAAATTATTTCCGTCTAAATTCTTCATTCGGCAGTTTCATTTTTATTTTCGATTCTAAAACTTGTTCTCAAAATTTTATTCTAAATTCATAAAGCGCCATTTCTGTATTCGGCCTTTTTGGATCTTTCCCGCCAGTTTCGGTAAACCTTGGCGTAGTGTTTTGTCCAGCGCGTTTGTACATGTACTTCGAATTTGCATTTCATATTCTTTAACATGGGAACTCTTTTTCTTTCGTCATGAACGCGTAATAACATTAAAAACGCTTCGGCGTGGAATTTGTGATTAGTCGCAGTTGTCGACCGACCATGGAAGGGGAATGGTCGTGTATACGTTCGCGGAGCGAAAGAAACGAAATGTTCGAAATTAAATTCTTAATATTTTAAATGTAATTCTGAAAAGTTGAGATTCCTTCGATATTATCGCGTTAAGCAAAAATGAAAATTATTTTATAAAGATCGTAAAGTGATTTCTATGGGCAAGAATTCATAGAATGCTTCGACATGCTATTCCACTATTGATTCTGAAATTGTAAGAAATCTGTGAAAATTCGTCTAACATTTATCATCTTGTATTAGTTTCTGGTGGAAGTTGTGAATTGATTTATAAAGGAGATCTTGCCTGAAGTGTTCAATAAAAAAAATGATGATAATTATTAATCAAGTTTGGATTTCTTCATTTGGGAAATCACACCACTGCATCATCCATGCTCATACATTTATCATATTCGACTAGCGGATTATGAATTTTTGAACATGCATATGATTTTACGGCGACACTAGAAAAACACAACGCAATTGATTGAAGAATGCACTCATACGATGCGACCAGGTTGTGACGCTGTGTTGGACCCCTTTCCTCGACCACTCCTCGCTCTGCGTGCCGAAAACCGTATTCGTTGTTGCCCGCCAGCGGAACTCGCGCAACCGACGATTCTCCCCCAGACGCCCAGCACAGCCGTTACAATATTCATAACGTCGCCAAGTTGGGGATAAATCGCCAAATCTAGTAACACAAACCAGACATTCGAAATGTGGCAATCCTACATTCATGTCATAGGAATGGCTGTTTGTAAATGTGTTTTCTCCTAGAATAGAACAAAGGCCTTGAATAGAAGTAAAGATCTGCTATGTATTGTTGAATAGAGGCAAAGCACAGTGAAACTTTTAACATATTCGTAACAATATACAGTGGATAAATTATTGAGTGTTTGTGTTAGTAATTTATTAGGGATAGAACAAAATGGATTGTTGTAGTTTTGTAACAAAATGTATTTAGGTAAACATATAAGGTGATAAATTGTGAAATAGTGAGTCTTACAAACAAAAAATGTAGTACAAACATAAAAACATGAGACGATAAATTATAAAAAAGGTGTGACCCTTACAAATACAACAAAAAGTAAAGCCGTACTATCATAAAACATATCAACACAGTGAAGACCAAATAGATTCATTCCCTTCCTATCACCCTTAACAGCCGAATTACAACAGCACAATGAGAAGAATACAGTGCTTTTCTCAATCCTAAAAGCGACATTTCTCTCAGCATTGATTTGATTTACGGCACGCGTCCTCTAATCAATGGCCGGCTGTCCATAATAACAGTGACTTACCACTTCTTTTTCATCATGGCCATTCTCCCCCCGCCAGTACCAACCTGTAATCTGAATCAAGAATTCGATTTTTCTAAATGGTGATTGTATAGCTGTTTTCTCCCCCGAGGAATTGCTGTATTTATGTTTAGAAGTTAACTTTTGGTAACTTTCAAATATGAACGAAAAGAAATCGGTTTAGTAAATCTATAGGTAGTAGCGCGTCATCTAATTAATCGGATAACATTGATACGATTCCCCACCGAGGCGGGTTCCTTAAAGTCTTCATAATGGCATTTACAATAAATAATAAACACAAAAACCCACCAAAAAGGGGTGTTCCCAAAAATCGTATGACATTCCCGTTGCAAATACCAGCATCCATGGACCGCCCTAATAGGGCAAAAAAAAAAATTTTTTTTTTTTTTATAGCATTCGAGTCTTATAAATTGTGCTTGTCTGCATGGAATAGCCGAGTGCCGGCCCCGTTGAAGGACTGAAATTGTCAGTTCCCATAGAAGTTCGCAAAAATTTTAGTTTATAATAGCAAGTTTGCGCAGATATCGGCTACCCCATGCTAACGCGCGTATAATAAGCACGGTTCATGGAAGCAATGGGAGTGTCTGACATCTGCAATGGGAGTGTCTTCCATAAAATATTTTTCTTATTTTCAATATTGTTTAGCGATTTTGCCTAAATGTACTAGTTGTGCAGTAGCCAAGAAGAATTAAGAATTTTACCTTCGACACTGGCTGAACAATTATATTAGTTATCCATTGAATCTACATTGCTAGACGGTATCTAGCATTGTAAAATCCCTATTAGAACGTCAACGCCCCCCCTCCATATTCGTAATCCAGGCTAGTCTATGGTGTTCAATATAACACTGCAATGTTGAGTATCTTAGTTATACTAATCATCAATTGAATTAATCAAAAAGCACTCAAAAAGATAAACGCTTTTTTATTATTTGTCTTCCTTTTCCGGATTTTAGTTATGTTCTGCAATTTTATTGGATGAAGTTAGCTCATATGATTTCTGAAACTAGTTGGTTCATTTCTATTGGGATTCCTCTTGTTTGTTCTAATTATTTTGCGTCATTTTTAAATATTTTCCATATTTTTCTTGTTTGTTATTTTTGCAGCTGGCAATTACTTTAAATTAACTTTTACTACCAATTTAGTAAGTTTTATCACTATCCAGTTGCTTCTGTTCGCTCTATTATTCGTCCTCTTTCCACTTTGTTTTCTTTCCGTTCAGCCTTTATTTACTGCTATTATTTCTTTCCACCGCGGTTTTTACGGTTCATTCGTAATATCCTGTCTCATTGTGTTTTCCTTTTTCATTTCTCCCCGCGCAACTTTTCTTCCACTTTAAGTCATGTGTGCTATTCTACAGCAGTTTCCGAACTTCTTTGAATAAGTAAGGACGACCTTTTGTTGGTCCTGGAGAAAAAAGCTATTTTCTGCCTTCAAAACCAGTTGATCAGTAGAGCTGTTGAGTCGGTACCTCAACCTTCGACTCCAACTCCTCTTTTTTCCTACTGTCTGACTCCAACTCCGATTCCAACTCCTCTTTTTTCCGACTGCCTGACTCCATCTCCGATTCCAATTCCTTTTTTTCCTACTGTCTGACTCCAACTCCTCTTTTTTCCAACTGTCTGATTCCAACTCCTCTTTTTTCCTACTGTCTGATTCAAACTCCTCTTTTTTCATACTGTCTGATTCCAACTCCTCTTTTTTCCTACTGTCTGATTCCAACTCCTCTTTTTTCCTACTGCCTGATTCCAACTCCTCTTTTTCCTGCTAATCTGATTCCAACTCTTCTTTATTCCAACTGTCTGTCTCCAACTCCTCTTTTTTCCTACTGTCTGACTCTATCTCCGATTCCAATTCCTTTTTTTCCTACTGTCTGATTCCAACTCCTCTTTTTTCCTACTGTCTGATTCAAACTCCTCTTTTTTCCTACTGTCTGATTCAAACGCCTCTTTTTTTCTACTGCCTGATTCAAACTCCTCTTTTTTCCTACTGTCTGATTCAAACTCCTCTTTTTTCCTACTGCCTGATTCCAACTCCTCTTTTTCCTACTAATCTGATTCCAACTCTTCTTTATTCCAACTGTCTGTCTCCAACTCCTCTTTTTTCCTACTGTCTGACTCCATCTCCGATTCCAATTCCTTTTTTTCCTACTGTCTGACTCCAACTCCAACTCCTCTTTTTTCCAACTGTCTGATTTCAACTCCTCTTTTTTCCTACTGTCTGATTCAAACTCTTCTTTTTTCCTACTGTCTGACTCCATCTCCGATTCCAATTCCTTTTTTTCCTACTGTCTGATTCCAACTAATATTTTTTCCTACTGTCTGATTCAAACTCCTCTTTTTCCTACTGTCTGATTCAAACTCCTCTTTTTTTCTACTGTCTGATTCCAACTCCTCTTTTTCCTACTAATCTGATTCCAACTCTTTTTTATTCCTACTGTCTGTCTCCAACTCCTCTTTTTTCCTACTGTCTGACTCCATCTCCGATTCCAATTCCTTTTTTTCCTACTGTCTGACTCCAACTCCAACTCCTCTTTTTTCCAACTGTCTGATTTCAACTCCTCTTTTTTCCTACTGTCTGATTCAAACTCCTCTTTTTTCCTACTGTCTGATTCCAACTCCTCTTTTTCCTACTATCTGATTCCAACTCTTCTTTTTCCCTACTGTGTGTCTCTAACTCCTCTTTTTTCCTACTGTCTGACTCCAACTCCAACTCCTCTTTTTTCCAACTGTCTGATTCCAACTCCTCTTTTTCCTACTGTCTGATTCCAACTCCTCTTTTTTCCTACTGTCTGATTCCAACTCCTCTTTTTCCTACTATCTGATTCCAACTCTTCTTTTTTCCTACTGTCTGTCTCCAACTCCTCTTTTTTCCTACTGTCTGACTCCATCTCCGATTCCAACTCCTCTTTTTTTCTACTGCCGGACACCAACTCCGATTCCAACTTTTCTTTTTTCCTACTGTCTGACTTCAACTCCGATTCCAACTCCTCTGTTTTCCTACTGTCGGACTGCAACTCCGATTTGGCTTGTATTCTAATATCTCAATCTGATACCGACATATATAGCAAAAATATTATCGATAGATTTATAATTGGTAAAAATTTGATGCTTTTTTAATGTATTACCTAAACACTATTTTAAAACTATTAAAAAATTAAATATTCCAAAATAAAATTATTTTTAAATAGTTTTGTTTAGGAGTTGGATACCGACTCCACGGCGACCAGCATATTTTTTGCGCTTACTGTTAAGTACGAAGATTTTACATTATTGAGCATTGAAATAGTATTACAAAGTATAAAAAAATATTCACATTGTACACTGAAAATCAAGCATCAAAATTGAATATAAGAAGAGCATTTAGCAATTTGGAGCTTTTTTGAAAAATCGCATACAAATTATGGATGCAATATTTATAATTCCGTTGCTCAATATCTTTCTCAAAATAATACTCTTATCTACAGAGAAATGGCTACTACTTCCAGCAAAGAAGATTTTTTTTTTTTGCTCTATATGATCTCATTTCCAGATTTAATTCCATCGGAAGTCTTTCTTTCGTTCTATTATGGAATAGTCTTGTATGTGGGTGGGGAGAGAACGACGAAACAGTGTTGTTCATAACTAGGGGAAAAGTGGCCCAAGCATTTGGAAAGATTTTTTTTTTTAAATTTATTCATGGATTTCAAGTCTACAAAAAAGGATTAAAGAAAGTATGTCAATGGAAATTAAAACCATCATAAAGTCATAATAAATAGTACCTTTGTTAAATAGCCAGGAAGCCATGAAATACCAACGGGTAGCATATCAACGTTAAACAAAAAATTGTAATATTCGGTTAACCGGATACAGGGATAACTGAGTTCCCTGATAATTATCCAGTCGCAATGAAATACCGATCTAAACACAAAATATATATATTAAAACAAGAAAGATCAATCATGCATAAAGCATTGATTATGAAACACTTTCCAACTGAAATGCAAAATGCGATATATTCAGCGGTGATATTTTTTTAATTATCACAGAACTACAATAATTTATTATATTTAAAAACTTAAAACTTCATCGAAAACAATGTACTTTATTTAAATGATGGCATCAAAATATAAATCGTCTGGCTCTCTATGTAAAAGCAAGCAGAGAATGTTTCATTCATACGCTTTTATTCCAGATTCCAGAATTAAATAATTTTGCGTGAAAAAAATTCAACAATTCTTATACAGCTCATCTTCACTTGTTTACATTCTGCATCCATGAAAATTAGACTTCGTTGTAGCAATAATCAAAGTTTGATGATCATTTAAACTAAAAAATATTGTAATTGCGTTGGCGCAGAATATATATGCATAAAAATTACGCAAAAATAAAGCAGTTTTAGGACGGATGCAACATAAAATATAAATTTAAATGGACTTTAAAAAAATCACGATTTTTACTTGGGAAAAAAGATGGATGCCATATTTTATTTTGAAGTGGGTCACGTGATCTCTTCATATTATATGGGTGTAATTATTATTTTATTTCTTATTTAAAAAACTACCGAACATATTTTGCTGAAATTTTTTTTATATATTTTATGGAATAATTTGAATATTTCCTAAAACTTTCGAAGCAATTTGTGAATTTTAAATTCGCTTAAAAAATGTTTGAAAAATTAGGTTCCACAGGGTTCAATGTATTTCATTTTTTCAACCCAAAACTAATTTGAGGATACAGAATAATTATTAATTTTTACCCGTGATAATCTGTAGACTGGTGCAGTTATTTTAAGGCCAGAATCAACTTTATATACCAATTTGCAGAGAAAATCGCAGAAGTTATATGAATAGACAGATAAACAGATAAGCTAACAGATTTTAATAGTAAGATATTCTTGACATATATTAAGTAACACGGAGAAAATAATGCAAAACCTTTTCATTTGAGTCAGAATGGAACAAAAATTGCGTATAGCAATAGTATATTGCAATTGAATCATTATATTGAAATTGCAGTAACATTGGCTGTTATATTACTTGCGGAAACATAGTTTAGATAATAATAACTACAAATGATATTCCGCCTGAGACATTATTCTAATATTCTATTCTTCTCTTTATCCCATATATGTATTATGTATTCTGTACAATATTACTATTTCTACTATTCTGCACAATATTTCTTACTTCGACACTATACATTCTTATAAACTATTATCTATTTAATATAACATTATTATTTCAATACATTAGTACAGAATCATTATTATTTAATTGTCCAACATGTCTAACGTGTTGGTCCAGAATCCCCTCTCTCGGTGACCTAAAAGGCTGAACCTTTGCACACTTATTGTATAAACTATGGTACAGAACCTAACGGAACCGGATTTTCGATTTATCCCTACGAGGTAGAACATAGACATATATAATAAATATTTATTAAAAATGTACATTGCTGTAAGAAAACAGCTGAAATTGCTTTAGGTTATATATAGTACCTTTATAAACAGTGACATTTTGAAACACAATAGATTCTTACTATGGAATTATATTTTTAATTATAACTGTGTATCTACTCGTTTCGTAATTTGTTTAACCTTCATTAGTAAAAACACTGTACGTCGTGAAGAGAAAAAATAATATATATTACGTAATCAGTACATTGATGTATAAATCAATTAAAAATATAACAAGAAAGATCAATCATGCATAAAGCATTGATTATGGAACACTTTCAACTGAAAGGCAATTTTATTTAAACATCTCTAAAATGCGATACATTCAGAGGTGATATTTTTTTATTTATCACAGAACTACAATAATTTATTTTACTTGAAAACTTAAAACTTCACCGAAAAAAATGAACATTATTCAAATGACGCCATCGAAATATAAATCGTCTGGCTCTCTATATAAAAGCAGTAAATATTTCATTCATGCATTTTTATTTCAGACTCCAGTGTTAAATAATTTTGCATGAAAAAAATTCATTAATATTCAACTTATCTTACAATCACTTGTTTACATTCTGCATTCATTAAAATTAGGCCTCGTTGTAGAATAAGTCTGATGATCATTTAAACTCAAAAATACTGTAATTGTGTTGTCGAAGAATATAGATGTACAGAAAATACGGAAAAATAAAGCGATTTTAGGAAGGATGCAACACTAAATATAAATTTAAAAGAACTTTAAAAATCACGATTTTTACACTGGGGAAAAAAGATGGAAGCCCCATTTTATTTCGCAGTATATCACGTGATTTCCTTATATTATATGGGTGTAAATATCATTTTAATTTTTATTTAAAAAACCGACCGTTCGTCCACATTAAGAAATTTATCCCTTTTGCAACTCCCAATCTGACCTAATCTAAGTTAGGCTGACAAGTTCTGGAAGAGTCAAGTACGCGAAAGGAAGAAACAAAATCATCCACCTGAAATGCAAAACTGTTTCGAAGCACGTGTACACGAGTGACAACTATCAGATGTAAGACACAATTGATCAAAATCTCCCCCCCCCCTCACAATAAATCACCCCACATTAATGACTTCAGTCAGGGCCGCCCATACAAATTGTGGCCTCTAGAAACGTTTTGTCACGGAATCTCTTCCATATTTGATTTTTCCACAAAACTATCATGTCTCCTCTATCCTAAAACAATATTGGGCTTCCAGGGTATTCACTGAAGTCTGTCCCCACTAAAGTGGTATACGTTTTTACTTGTGGACAAACATGTCTCGCCCCCCCCCCCCCCCCCAAAAAAAAAAAAAAAAAAAAAAAAAAAAAAAAAAAAAAAAAAAAACGCACAGCGTTCGAAATCTCACACCGCACAACTTCGTTTCCACTCCAAAAGGCAGTGAACGACTGTTTCATAAAGTAATAACAGGCGACTTTTCCAGGAAATCGCAAAATGTAGACAGTCCTTTCAATACAATAAATACTGAAGAAGCTCAGGCGCCTCGCCATAGAGACTTTATACATTTCTCCTTACAGCTAATATCATAACTGTGAGACTCGCACCATTGTTGCCTAGATGAGTTGAACACAAAAATCACCGAAGTCAGGATGGAGGCAAACATCATGGCAGGGCCATTAGGGAGTTTTAACACTGGGGCCCCTATCGGTCGGTCTCCTTCCAATTAGGATCAACGAATCAACGGAAAAGAGAGAGAAGTAAATGGCATCAACAGGAATGGTTCTTTGGCGAGCCTTTTCTATTTAAGTGGAACCGTGAGGTGGGTCAATGATAGGAGTGAACGTGCTCATATACGCACAGAAAGGTGTTATGCATTGGAACTGGATATAGAATAAAAGAATAATAAACAGTGCACTTCTGCAATGCCCATGGTAAAGTATCTCACTTTTACAGCAATTTTTCTGCATTAACATAGCCAACAAAGATATCTGAAGTGAGAATTTTACTCGCCTTTCTCCTACATTTATGTTCTGTTTCATTTTGATCCACTTACAGTAAACTTCGGTTAATCCGGCATCCAATAATTCGGAATGCTCGATATTCCGACATGGCTTCTTGAACGGTGTTCGGGGCGTTTGGCTGTGCTGAAGTTACAGTAATAGATAAAATGATTTTATACGCAGAGTTCAATTCTTTGAACTGTACCTAATGGTTTTTAAATTAATTAATTTATTATTTCATATATTGTACAATGTAATGCAGTCTGTATAACATTTTAGGCAGATAAATATTACATTTATTGTCTATTATTTTGATTTAAAATGAGTTTCACCCTATTTAAGTTCGACATTCAATAATCCGGAAAATTTATTAAGAGGGCACCGCTTAATTCCTTCGAAATTATAGGAAGTTTACTGCATATCACAATCATTATCAGAATGAAAGTAAAAAATACATCTTTACCAGATTTCGTACCCAAGTAATTGGGTTTAAATATTCAGTAGAACATTTTAAAATCTTATTTCTTTCTTGGTTTACTTTTTTAAGCATTTTGAATTTAACCGACTTCTTCACCAAGATAAAATTTATGTATGAAATTATTATTATTTATTTATTTATTTATTTTTTTATTTATTTATTTATTTTTTTCCAATATATCTGCGAAAAACAAAAACCCAATATATGCTTATATAGCATAATTATAGGCTGAATACAAAATAATATTACTTTCCTTATATATATAATGTATAAGGAAAGTATTGTGACGAGGTCGAAAATTCGAATTCGAGTTTTCAGCGGGAAAGCACGTTTCAAGCATCCCTGATCACGAATCGAACATTTTTGAAGTGATGTCTGTGTGTGTGTTGAAGACCCAGACCGACCGACTCGTCAGCAAGGACATGAGTAGCCATTTGGCCGGCCGGGTCTGTGTGTGTGTGTGAAAGTATGTGTGTGTGTGTGTGTGTGTGTGTGTGTCAGTGAATCTGTGGAGACGATAACTGACGAACGAATGGACCGATTCACACCAAATTTGGTACAAAAATCACAATCCGTAAACACTGGAAGCCTATTGCTTTTATACGCAATCGAATGTTCAGAACCCCCTAAATATTCGAATGAAATTTTTAAAAAATCGTCAAAAAATCAAAACCACTAATGAAGTTACGCAAATAGACATTTCTTATGTAATTTTTCATTAGAAAACGATTGGCATAAATTTTAGAACGCTAATATGAGCCGTTCTCGAGATATTGAACATTTTCAAAAAAAATTATCAAAAAGTCATATAAAATAAAAATAAAAATATTTCCTATTGAGAAACATGTTCACTTTTCATATGTAATACCATACGATAAATTGGGTGACATCATTTTCGTGGATCTAGCTCGTTCCATTCATGAAAAAAGATACTTTGAGTAATACGTTTGTATTTGAACGCCGATAGTCATTTGTCTGCTGTAAGAATAATTTATTTCTTCTTCCATAACACATGGCGAGATTTTGGCGACGAATTTGGCGGAATGTCGCCAACTTGGCGACTTTTCGAAATGTTGCCAAATTAACGAAAATATCGCCAAATGGATGAAAATGACACTAAATCAATGAAAATGACGACTAATTGTCGAAAATTCAATATCTTGGAAAGAATATAAGTATCTACTATAAGAAAAAGCTATTTTTTTTACTGTAAAAGTAGTAAATTCATTACATTATATAAGGAAAGTAATGTGTTGCCCACATCAGATTTTTTTGTGTTTATAACGGAAAACTAAGGCCGAAATACGGGAGGAGAAATTGCCCACGTATTGTGTATATTATGGTTTAATATCAATAAGAAATGTATAAATAATAAGCTTTTGATTATTTTATAAATAACATGATTAAAGAGAATTCTGATCCTTCAATTACGATTTAAAATTCAAAGATTCTTTGACAACTTATATACTGAGTATTATAGGGTTAGTAAGAATATGATAGGCTAGCTATTTTCACCCACGGCTCGTGCGGACAAAATTCCCAGTGGGCACTAAATTCCCATCTACACAATAAATGTTCTGAATATCAAAATTGTTTCAAATTTAATCATAAAAATAACTCACATTTTATATAGTTCATTTGAAATGGTAATTGCGGTATATGTAAAATAATATTCCATCTCCAATTAGCGTATATTACCTTATTTTCAAAATTTTGAGTCTAATTTTAATCTAAAAATCAATTATTAATGAGAGACATTTTCAATAGTTCCATTTAATTATAAAAATAGGTGGCAGAAAATGCTGGAAAAGTATAACTGTGTTACTATACTTACAAATGCAATCAAAAAATAAAGAATCGAATTATAAATAAAACAATTATCTGTCATATCTGTAAATTAAAATCCCAAGAACTTTTGGTTGTACATCTATATGCTGAGTATATGTACATCTACACATCTATATGCTGATATATAGATGTATATATATATATACTCAGAAATTTACATCAAAAACGTTCGATTCGAGTTCCGGGATATGAAACGTGCTCGAAAACTCAAATTCGAATTTTCAACACCCTCAGCATTATTCCTATACATTATACCATGTAGGGAAAAGTAACTAAGTTTTTTTAATTATTAAAACACCTTTTTTCAATATTATTCTTCTTTGTAGTAAATTAAAATATATTTTGTAGGCAATTAATTTAAGAAAGAATATTTTCTCCAAAAGAAAATATTATTGCTCAGTTGCTGATTTCGAATAATTTAGAATTAGGAATTTAACGATATAACGCAAGCGAAAAGTTAATACTTCGAAAAGCGCGAAACAGTAAAATTTAGAAAAATACTATGAGAAAACACTGCAGAAATATTGAAAAGAGTCTCGACAATACATTCACAACACACCATAACAACAAAGCAGCAATGAAAATCCAGCAAGAACAACACGACAGACACGAACAGGTGCAGTTGTCCACAGGCAAAATAATAATCCACCACCTCAGAGAGAAAGATAGCTCTACCATGACATAAAAAAAACCGCATCAAGAAGAAAAAAAGTCGCCTAGTTTCTTGCCATTCTACCAGTTCTGCAAATGTTGCGTGAAGGAAGGAGTCGCTGATTTCTCACGCAACTCTAGTGCTATTCCTGGAGGCAATAAATTCCACGTGCTCGGTGTTATTATGTTTATAAATACACAGGGACCGGTAAGATTCCCACACCCAAAGGGGTATCAGCTGATCCATTAGCGTCGTTAAACCGATACCAAGTCATCAGGAGTGAAGTTTTAATGGTCGAGCGACTTTGATGGGCGCCGGTTTGTGCAATATACTGTGCCGTCGTCCTAAAAGTTTCACACATAAAGAGAAGTGTCGGCCAATCATAAAGGAAGCTTTAAAAAATGAGCACTTTACACTCCTTGTAAAGTGATTCGGAATTATGGAATCCTCAAGTGGTTGTCAAGTTAAATAAAACGATCAGAGGCAAACCTAGAATACGTAACCCCTTTACAAAATTGTTTCACAATACCCTTTATGATATGTTGAAGTTTTAATATATAATTTAATTGGGTCTTCAAATCTATAGTGACTCCAACGCAATGATGAAACTTGCTATAAGTATTTATGTTTCCAAAAACCAGAAACTTACGATAAAAATATTTTGGAGGAACTCACTGACCTTTTCAGGCGCTAAACTACTTTATCTAGCCTAGTTTAGTTGAATTTTCTATTTTTCAAATTGACTTTCTGAGGAAAATTCTGTCTAGAAAGGGATTTAGTCTCCCTGATCTAGCACTCCGTTCCTTGCGTATACGACAATGCTGAAAACGATATGGAATAATATGGTGTCAAAGTCAAAAATGTAAGACTTCATTCGACGCAGCGTGTAAACATTCGGCAAGGCTTAATCGACTTGGCAGTGTAGTATATACAAGATACACAAACAGGTGTTATGGTTGTCTAATAAACTTATCGCCCGCCATCTCAGAAAAGAGATCTCTCCCCAGCATGCAAAACTCAGCATCAAGAAAAAGGCATACAATCCATTTACTCAGCAAATTTTGCGAGAAGGAATCGCTTTATATCTTTAAAATTCTACCCGTACTGTTAAAATCCCCACTGAGTAGCACAAGCTGATTCATTAGCACCATTTAAGGGTAAGTCATCAGGAGAAAAGTTTAATTGGTTGAGCAACTTTCGACAGGTGCCATTTGATACAAAACTTTAGATTTGCTGAGTTATTATTTTGGCGAAAGAATTCTTAGCTACAAAAGTACCAGTAAATCCTGAGTGAATAAACTTATATATTCTTTATAAAATTAGCTAGTCTTAGAATATGAATAACGTGATTGTGGAACCTTAAAAAATAATGTGGTTGTTACGTCATTTAATTATTTCATTCATTTTTTTTATAGTACAAAGTTGACAAATTAAAAATTATCAAAAGCATAGTTTCTTCCCAGGCACCATGAAAATATGTAATAAGTGCATATTGATGTTGTAATGGAGCAGCCAACCATTGTTGAATTTGATCTTCAATTAGTGTCCTCCCTACATTGCTAATCATATGCACAGAATAGCGCTAAACCGGTCTATGGATACTGTTATTTGCAATGGAAGAGCTTATATTGCAAACCCTCCCTACACCAAGCTTGTGAAAACAATATTAAATAACTTTTACCTAGCGTGGGAATTAAACATTTTTGGACGACGTAACAGGTGAACCAATCACTCGTTAAGCCTTCACTTGACATAACCGTACAGTAACATACAACATGCACGAACAGGTGTTGTGATCTATACTCAAAATTATTATCCATCATCTCAGAGAGAAGATCTCTGCCAAGCATGCAAATATCAACATCAAAGGAAAAGAACTCTGCCATTCGCACAGTCTAGTGGCTCAACAAATGTTGCGTGAAAAAAGGGGGTCGGTGATTTCTCACGCACCTCCGGTGCTATTCTCGGAGGTAATAAATTCCACGTGCTCGGTGTTCTTATGTTTATAAATACACCGGGATCGGTAAGATTCCCACACGCAAAGTGGTACCGTTTGATTCATTAGCGTCGTTAAAAGGATGCCAAGTCATCAGGAGAGAAGTTTTAATGCTTGGACAACTTCAATAGGTGCCATTTGGCACAAAACTTTATATGCTGTGTCGTTGTTATTTTGGCGGAAAGATTTATGAATAGAGAAAAGTGACAGTAAATCATAAATGCTTAACATGATGTGTGCTTTGAAAAATTGGCCACTCACATTTTTGGAGTGATTCGCGTGATTCTGGATCCTTAAAAGTGATTGTCGCTACCATTTTTTATAATCCTTTTTCATATATATACATAGGAGCACCTTCTCCTGGGAAGGGGTGATTGAATAGAGTTGGATATTCAGGCTAAAAAATTCAATTTCCAGATAAAAAGACACATAATTTTAAAATTCACCATATGTCCACATACAATAGAATTTTTCCATAATTGAGATATGCAATTATTGCCGGGTCTCAAGTCTGGAAATTACTAATTTGCGAAATCGGCAAATTATTGGACAGAAAATGGATAAATCAACGTTACAAATAACGTAAGAACATGTGTAATATTATTTTTAATTAAAGAATTCTAGATTTCAGACTCATATGAGCGTGTATTAGTCTGTATTATCTTCATGTGCGTGTATTATCTTCATGCGCGTGTATTAGTCTAGGATATATTATTTACTTCAGTTTCGCGTCTTTTTACAACTACCCAGTCTGGTCATTGCTGGATGTTTAGTCAATCGCAATAAAGTACGAGACTATACTTTCAACATCATAATCTTATTCATTAGGATTTACGGATCAATTGAGAATTTTGATTTATTATAAAAGATTATATATATATATATATATATATATATATATATATATATATATATATAAATTGAGAGATTTTAATCGAAAACTATGCATAAACTACAGTATGTACATAAAAACCCATCTCTAGCATATCTGTTACAAATGAGTAACTATAGACCAAGGCTAAGGATAAAGATAGAAGGTATATATATATATATATATATATATATATATTTAATAATAGGTTGAGAAAAATATTTTATGAAACTTACAGCATTCATTTCTGCAAAGTACTAATGATTAAAACCAATAAATATCACTTTAACTGCACCCCCCCCCCCCCCACTTATGGCAAACTGTGAGAAATTTCCTTTAAAATTACAACCTATATCCTAACAAAGAAAATAGCGTCCACCTCAACAAATTAAACCTTACCTTAAATTGTTTTCGCAAACAAACTCCATTACCTTTCACCAACAAAACACCGCGCATAAAACACACCGCGACGACGCGTATTAAAACGACATCCCGCATCCAAATCCTAACCAACAAGCGTAATTGAGAAGCCAGACGCAAAACGACGAAACCACTATCCGCTTATGTACACTCTTAAAAGATGCCTCCTCACTTCTCGCTTTACTAGCAAAAGCCAACCTGTACTGCAGCCTCCCTCCCGCTTCCTCATGCATATGTAGAGGGGCGCTATCATGCGCCGGGGCCCCGGGATTAGGACCTTTCATTTGCATTTATATGCTTCGCCAGAAAGTGCATGACGTGCATAATTTTTATTTAAATCACCGGCGAGGGTACTGCTCAGTATTATGCTTCTCCGCTCCCCCCGTCGGGAGATTTTGTGTGATTTTTCTTGCTTGCGGAGTGCTCGCGAAAATGACCAAACCTGGTCGGGGTTGTTAAATTTAAGGTGCGCTTTTGTGTATAAGTTATGACACATTGATTTTATTTTACCTGCAGGGTGGAATGGTCTCGCCTCCCAGAGATGGGTAGGGGTAGGATAATAGAAAGCCGATATACGAGCACCTGGTTAAAGTGCGAAAAGTAATGGAGGAGTAATGGTTTGAAATGACTATAAAAGTGAATGGTTATGCTTTTCTATTCACCACAATGCTTGATGGCATAAATCTATTTCTATAGGTAAAGAATAATACCTTTCTATAACGACACACATGTGGACTATGATTTTTACAACATGCACTAACATAACGTGTAGCATTACCAAAAATTAGATTTAATAAAAACAACTAACTTAACGAAAAAAAAAACACTTTAAAATCTTTCTATATGTTTTTATGAGCGACTCATCTTAAATGTCTTGAATCTAGGTCGTCTATATGATATCTATTTGATAAGGTTATTCTGCTGTGCCATTTCTTCACCATTTTCATCAAACACTAGTGTTAAAGGTAATTAAAAGCAAAATATCTCTGTAGTCTTGGATAATCTATATAGTTTATTATAATGATCAATGAATTACATTTTATGAATTACATTTCCATGTGAATTGATCATGATCGTAAGCAGGCATTTAACTCAAAGACATATAATATTATATACTTCATAAAAATACACTGTTTAGACGAAGTCCAGTGTCATAATCATAATAACAAAGAAGATGCCTTTTATAGAGCACTTTTACTTTTTAAAAATTACTTTAACTTCTCATTTTTTATGAGGAGGAAGAATTTACTTTGTACACCCTAGAACTCGCAAATTGTAGTCACGGAATTAATAAATGCATTTTCCTAATAAATGACTTTTCTAGTATTCCATTTTTGTCCACGGTCTGGCGGGGTGTTGTTGTTGTTGAGACCCAGACCGTCCGACCTACCAGAAAGGTGTAAGGTAATTGTTTGGACGGCCGGGAAGTACCACCCAATTTAGACCGGAATCCAGTGGGAGAGGCATCCACAGGGACCGTACCCTCCTTCCCCTACCACCAACCTCTCGGAAGGACCTACGGACCCACATGTTTAGCGTGATCGTACTCCGCATGAACACGGCGTCAGTTGTGGCAGCGTGCAAATCCAGCGCGCAAACCACCGGGCTGCCGCGCCCGAAATGTGGCAACAGCACGCGGTGTTTCCAGGTGGTCACTCACCCAAGTACTAACCGGGCCCGATGCTGCTTGACTTCGGTGATCTAACGAGAACCGGTGTTTTCAGCACGGTACGACCGTTGGCTCTCTGGCGGGGTGTTGTAATATTTTCTCTTTTCATTATATTTGCTCCATTTCTGCCAATTTCTTAGAATTTGGGACTCGTATGTATCTTTTTGACTTATTTTTCGTCTTGTAGGGACATTTTTGTTGTGTTTCGGTGCACTCCAATCTTGTGCTCGTATTAGTTCTATGTATCTGATTGGCTGAGATGTTCTTTATTTTGCTTTCTGATAGGCTCTCTTAGGTGGAATCTTAAACTTAGGTATATATATATATCCCTCTGTATCTTCTATTTGTGCCCGGTATTCTTCTATTTGTGCTCTGTATATTCTATTTGACTTCGAATTTGTTGATTGTTTATCACTTATGAAAGGGATCCAGCGTATTCTCGAAACAGCTGCATGCTATATTATGATTCGATTTATGTTTAAATACCTTTATCATGTCTTCCTTATCCTTTGTACAAAATGTTGTTTACTTATTGTTTATAAATGCAATGCGCTTAAGAATAAATCCTACTATACCCTTTCCCAATTAAAAGAACGAAATTATTTTCAGAAACTCCATTTTTCTCCAACTACACACTACCTTTCTCGAACATAACAGCATACATAAAATACCCCGAAACGACGCGTATTAAAAAACGACACCTAATTTCTAGATTCCAGTAGGCGAAATTGAGAAGTCAAAAGCAAACCACCACCTCTTAATGTACACTCTTAAAAGATGATGTCGCATTTTCTCTTTGCTAAAGTCAACTTCTACTTCCACAGATTTTCTTAGGCTTCCTCATCCATATGTAGAGGGGCGTCATTGTGTACCGGGGTTCAGGTATTGTCTTTATTTTGTATTTGTATGCTTCGCAAGAAAGTGCATGGCATGCATAATTTACAGTTAAATCAATACAATAGTAATCATACAGTTATGGGGATAGCGCTAGATACTGCCAGCTATCCTCCTCACTTGGGATAATTTCATGTAAATTTTTCTTGCTGCTCATGAAGTATCGGTGAAAATGACCATATCTGTATGTGCGTGTTGCATTTAATGTTACATTGCGACACATTGATTTTATTTTTACTGCAAGGTATAATTTAAGCTTCCCAATGATGCATTGTAAAATGTTTTTAGAGTTATCAAATAAAAATGAATGGTCATGTTTTTCTTATATTCAACATAATATATTACTTAGACCCTTTCAAATGGTATAAAACACTGCTGAGTCCACTTCGACGATAAGAGCTTGCAATTTCGTCCTAATAGCTCAATGGTAGAGCGGCCAGTTCGGAGATCCAGAGTTCGATTCCCGGTTGGGCAGCCAGGTTCTTTACAATAGCACCAGAACAAATCAACCCTGTAGGTTAGTGCAAATATGTCGGAGGTCTGAAAGTGACCCTAGTACGACTAGTACAGATGGAAGATTGAGCGCGGATATTAAATTGAGAGGATAACGAATATGCAGATTACTAACCTAGGTAAAAATAGTAGTAACAGGAGGCTAACCTGAGGTAAAAATAGCAAGAGGTGGTCAGTCAGAGTGTCAGTTGCCCGCCAATCTGACATTAGAAGGCGGAGAATGCAGAATCCACTTCGACGATAAGAGCATACGATATACCTTGCAACTTCGTCCCAATAGCTCAACGGTAGAGCGTCGGCTGCCCAGTTCGGAGATCCAGGGTTCGATTCCCGGTTGGAGCAGCAAGGTTCTTTGCAACACGTTCCCATGAATTTAATTAATTGTATCTCAAAAACAAAGTAGCTACAGCACTGATACCTGTAAACCATTCATGGGCAAACCCTCGCCACACCTTAAAGGCAAACTTTTATAATCAAAAGGGCAAGAATATTATCGAAACTACAACTTACTTCCACAGAAAGTATACACTTTTTCACCCGAGTAAATCCTCATCAAAAACTTCTCCGCAAACAAACCCCATTACCTTCTTCGAACAAAACGCCGAGCATAAAACACGCCGCGATGACGCGTATTAAAACGACATCCCGCGCTCCAACACTAACCAACAGGCGAAATTGAGAAGCAAGACGCAAAAAGACGTATAACCACCATCCGCTTATGTACACTCTTAAAAGATGCTGCCTCACTTCAAGCTTTACTAGCAAAAGCCAACCTCTACTGCAGCCTCCCTCCGCTTCCTCATGCATATGTAGAGGGGCGCTATCATGTGCCGGAGTTTGGGGATTAGGGCCTTTCATTTGCATTTATATGCTTCGCCAGAAAGTGCATGACATACATAATTTTTATTTAAATCACCGGCGAGGGCGAAGCTCAGTATTACACCCCTCCGCTCTTCTCTGGTTGGGAGACTTTGCCTATGATTTTTCTTGTTCCTTGCAGAATGTTCACAAAAATGACCAAACCCGGTTGTTAAATTTAAGGTGTGTTTGCGTGTATACGTTGTGACGTATTGATTTATTTTTCTGCAAAGGCGCGCCGATGTGCACACCTGGTTTTGGTGTAAAAACAGTACCCGTTTTACGTTGATATGGTATTACAGTAATAAAAATAAATGGTTAGTTATAACTTTTAATTTCAAAGTAATACATATATATATATGTCATTTTTACGGCAGTTATCGTGCTAACGGACAGACAGACAGACAGACAGACAGAATGAACAAAGTCATAAACACTTTTCAACTTTGTTGTAAAGTGTTAAAAAGCATAGTGATATAGCAGAACTCACTTATAACGAACCCAAATCCAGCGATGTTTCTGATTTAACGAGTGGTGTGGTTGCATGTGTGGACACCTTGAAGAAATATTTTCTACAAGTCCGACAGACAGCACATAAATACCGAGTCTTCAGCTATGGCAGCTGAAGAGTCGTAAATGAAGACATTGAGTAGAATGCCTGAAAATATTTTCGGTGAAAAAAAATGGGAAGTGTGTTCCTAAGAAAAGAAACACAACAAGAAAATGGAGGTAAGAGTTCCTAGAATTTGGTACTGAAACCATTAGTCTGAACGGAAAATTCATCTTGGAGGTATGACAATGCCAATAGAGTTCCAGGATGTTTGGGGTTAGCAAATGCAAATATTGTTCACCACATTATATCTGGTTCCTACTGTATATCTAAGCTACATCGTGTCGAACAGACTGATGAGTAAAAAGTATGTGGGAAATATACATGTTCGAAATAATATCGTTTATGTCAATAACGAAGGATGAATATTCAAAATTTTACATGTCATCAGAAATTTTAAACAATTTTAGAAACATTCATAATACCTCCCCTCCCCCTCAAAAAAAAAAAATGCATAAGGTTAGCATGGGTTACATCTTTGACAGTAATTTTCCATGTGATCTATATGGATCAAAATTAAGTTAATAGGTTCATTTCTTGCTTTTAAAATCTACAAAAATCAGTGCATTCTTACAAAAATATAACTTGATTATTTAAGTTATTTCCATAAACCCACTAGTTTAGACCTCGTTATAAAGGGGTTCCACTGCATGATTAATTATCAACTACTTTTCAGTTGTAGCATCCAAAATACACTGACTTCCAAAAGTTAAGCACGGACGGTAAAATCAACAAAAATGGAAAAGTAAAGCTTTGATTAACTCAAAATTGTACATGAAGGTAGCAAATGTGTTTATGCATTAAAGAAAACAAGAATTATGTACAAAGATGAAAAAAAATATTTACTTTTCGTAAGTTATATTAGAGCTCCTCTACTACAGGCTGACTTATCAAGCATATTGAAGCCCACCATAGCTGGAAGAGCAATCCATTAGCATTAGCTCTATTCGCATTTTCACTTTATTAAGTATTATTGAAATAATTATGGGTGGTTGTTCTGTACCGAACTGCTCTAGTGATTCTAGAAAGGGTTTTGGGCTATTTCGCTTTCATAGAAACGAAAAAAGAAGAAAACAATGGCTAATAAATAGTCGGCGCGATTATTGGATACCCGGTACTGGAGCATACTTGTGTGAGGTAAGTTCTACAATATTCTAATTGAAACTTCTTTTTTTTATATAAAGTATTTATTTTAAACACTTATTTTATAATTTCTGTAACTGTAATATGGATTATTAATGATTTTTAGTTGTTATAGTCTTATCTGAGGACACTTGGTTTGTAATGTAAACATCACCTTGAATGCATTATACTGTCTTCCAAACCTAGAAGAAAATAGCTTCAAATTTTACATATATATATTAAAGATTTATTCCTGTTACACCAATATCTTTCAAGTTTTATACACTTTGTTGTATTTTTAGATCATAATGAATCACAGAATTGGTGAATTCTACTATCAACAAACTGTCGCCAAGTGGAAAACTTACCATGTTATAGTAATTATGCAAACATAAGCTAAAATGGTAAATAAATCGAAATACGTTTATCATAAAAGGTTTTTTTAATAGCATATATGAATGTTTGCCTCACATATTTGAAAATTTGTTAACTACTTTGTATTTAAAGAGGAAAATACTAATAATAACCCTACTGAGTTCGGCTTTTTTTCATCAAAGATTTTCAAACAATAGTTGTTCATTAAGTAGCTATTATGATAAACGTATTTCGATTTATTTACCATTTTAGCTTATGTTTGCATAATTACTATAACATGGCAAGTTTCCCACTTGGCGACAGTTTGTTGATAGTAGGATTCACCTATTCTGTGATTCATTATGATCTAAAAATACAACAAAGTGTATAAAACTTGAAAGATATTGGTGTAACAGCAATAAATCTTTAATATATATATATAGCTTCAAATTATATATATATATAATTTGAAGCTATTTTCTTCTAGGTTTGGAAGACAGTATAATGCATTCAAGGTGATGTTTACATTACAAACCAAGGGTCCTAAGATAAGACTATAACAACTAAAAATTATTAATAACTCATATTACAGTTACAGAAATTATAAAATAAGTGTTTAAAATAAATAATTTATATAAAAAGAGAAGTTTCAATTAGAATATTGTAGAACTTACCTCGCGTAAGTATGCTCCAGTATCGGGTATCCAATTATCGCGCCGATTATTTATTAGCCATTGTTTTCTTCTATCTTCGTTTCTAGAAAAACGAAATAACCTAAAATCATTTCTAGAATGATTAGAGCAGTTCGGTGCAAAATAACCATCCATAATTATTTCAATAATACTTCCTAAAGTGGAAATACGAATAGAGCTAATGCTAATGGATTGCGTTTCCAGCTACGGTGGGCTTCAATATGCTTGATGAGTCAGCTCGTATATAGAGGAGCCTTAAGTTATATGATGACGTCACATTTGGGTCATTAACAAAATGATGTTTAAAGGCAAACAAACCAAACAAAACTTACATTCATATGGTATGTGACTACCTCGGACCTTCACAAAAACTTTACAACGATTTTCTATGCTTTCAGTGAGGTGATCAACCATCACAGATGCGAGCAATGGCCATTCCTCTTTCCAACTCTCTGAGACTGGCTGGAGGAGGCAAACGTGCAGAGACAGCACGCCTGAGGGCATCCCAAAGGTTTTCAATGGGATTAAGGCTGGGACGAAACGCCGGACAATACATACGAGAAATGCCCTCGCTTTCCAGGTATTCGTCAACGATGTTAGCTCGATGGGGACGGGCATTATCATACATAAGGAGAAAATCAGGTCCAATTGCTGCAGCGTAGAGTCTCGCAATGGGGTCTAGGACTTCATCCTGATACCGCGCAGCCGTTTCAGAACCGCCTTTAAAGATGTGCAGCTCTGTGCGATATCCCATTGAAATTCCAGCCCACATCATGACGCTGCCACTTCTGAATGTGTGATGTTCTTGGCCTGATTGAGTTCTCTCCAGACCCTTGCACGATTATCATCTGATTCCAGGACAAATCTGGACTCGTCCATGAACAGGACGTTGCACCAATCTGAGACAGTCCAATTGACATGTTGACAACACCTCTTTAATCTTGCCCCTCTAGCTTGGACGGTTAGTGGAACGCAAAAACGTGGTACTCGGGCGTACAGTCCCTTCACGTGGAGCCTTCGGTGCACAGTACTGGCAGATATTGTCTTACCAAGTGCCGCTGCAACCATGGATGTAACAGTTGTCGAGGTCGCTCGTCGATTCCGCTTGGCTACTATAGCAATATACCGATCATCAGAGGGGGTGGTAACCCTTAGACGACCGGGCACAGGTCTCCGCACAACTGTTTGACTTGTTTGGAATTGTTTCCATAATCAAGAAATTACCGAATGATCAACGCCAAAAAAAAAAAAAAACAGCGACATCTTTGATTGACTGTCCTACCTCAATGCGTCCGATAGCACGCAAGCGCTCACTATCTGTCATTCGTCTCTTTTCAGCCATAGAAACACGAATATCATCAAAAATAATCCTACAAAAGTTATAAACATTTCTTACCAGCATTTAAATGCACCTCCTCAAACCCTTCAGAATGCTGACGTCTTCAACGACTGCCTAATTAGCATATATCCGGACAGTCAATCGTGATTGGCTGTAACATACGATATTTGCATATTGCTATCTACATCCACAGCCATTTTCAGCCACTCAAATTCAAATACGCTTTCGAAATATGAAAATTTGCATTGCGTTCTTAACTCTTGGAAGTGTGTGTATGATAAATACTGTTAAAGGCTGTTACTTATTTCTTCAAGGATCATTTCATTTCATTATAAGCAGGTTAGACTGTAATTACTTCTAAGATTACAAAGCGTATTTGTAGTTACTTTTCTATGTTCAATCCCAACTACATACTCGAGTTCCATTTACATCTGCGAGAGTCAAAACAGCCCCCATGATGAATACTGTCCCCAGAATGGGGAAAGAGAAGTTATAAAGCAGGACCATAAAACTTGTAGATGGCAGAGGAGCCCAGGGACCTTGCAATCCAATCCAGCCGACCTCCAATTTCCCCTTTCATACGGCGAAATGGTAAAAAGTCCATACTTCACAAATCCCAACGGAGATTCTTTTTAAGACTGAAGTTTATTTTCACGCCTCTATAAGTTTCGCTGTGCAGGTCAAGTTGCAGCTATGATAATCGTCTTATGATACATGAAATGTCCGTCTACTCGAATACACTTTAAGTATACAATCATGTATATTGTCCCATTTATTTGACATTTTTATACATTTAACTGTACGTAGGTATTAATAGTTTTACACTTCTATCAATTTGTGCTTCTAGATATCTATTAGTTCAAGTTTCTAGATCTCTAATTATTCATATTTGTAGACATTTGACAGTGTGCATAACAATCATAATAGCAATCATAATTTAATAAATTCGTGCCGTCCAATTTCTGTAAGCCCCCCCCCCCCATACGTAAAAATTTCCTGAAAAAATATTTTGCGACTCATCCCCCCCCCCCCCCCAAAAAAAAATTGTTTCTCTCGTGATAAGAAATCACCATTGAAAAAAATCTGATGTGGGCAACACATGACTTTCCTTATATAATGCAATGAATTTACTACTTTTACAGTAAAAAATAAGTTTTTCTTATAGTAGATACTTATATTCTTTCCACAATATTGAATTTTCGACAATTAGTCGTCATTTTTATCCATTTGGCGAGATTTTCGTTAATTTGGCAACATTTCAAAAAGTCGCCAAGTTGGCGACATTCCGCCAAATTTGTTGCCAAAATCTCGCCAAGCGTTATGGACGGAGAAATAAGTTATTCTTATAGCAGATAAATGACTATTGGCGTTCAAATGCAAATGTATTACTCAAAGTACCTTTTCTCATGAATGGAACGAGCTACATCCACGAGAATGATGTCACCCAATTTATCGCATGATATTACATATGAAAAGTGAACATGTTTCTCAACAGTTAATACTTTCTTTTAATTTATGGGATTTTTTGATAAATTTATTTGAAAAATGGGCAATATCTCGAGAACGGTTCATGCTAGCGTTCTAAAATTTATGTCAATCGTTTTCTAAGGAAAAATTACATAAGAAATGTCTATTTACGTAACTTTATTAAAGGTTTTGATTTTTTGAGGATTTTTTCAAAATTTCACTCTAAAATTTAGGGGGTTCTGAACATTCGATTACGTTTACAAACAATAGGCTTCCAGTATTTACGGATTGTGATTTTTGTACCAAATTTCTTTCGAATCGCTCCATTCGTTCGTGAGATATCGTCTCCACAGACTCACTGACACACACACACACATACATACAGATATCACTTCAAAAATGTTTGATTCGTGATCAAGGATGCTTGAAACATGCTTTCCCGTCGAAAACTCGAATTCGAATTTTCGACTCCGTCACAATACTTTCCTTATACATTATGTATATAAGGAAAATAATAAAAAGCGGTACTTTATAAAAGTCGTGTTATATACTAGTAGAGTTGAATGCCTTATTAGGTTAACAAATAACAATTTCAAATAAACTCAAATAAAAATTTGAATTTTCTGTGAAATTCAGAATAGACGGACAAGGGTTTCGTTTTAGATGGCATGGAAGTCGAAACAGTCTTTGTTTTGGGGTCCAAGATATTCGAATCTAAAATCGTAATTGAAGCCCCCCCCCCCCCCTTCAAGAATAGAGCTTCAAAATCAAAACTGTTCTCATCTGCAGTGTTTCAATGACATTAAATGATTTCCACCAAACTTGAAAATAATAGAAAATATTTTTATCACCTAAGATGACAGCCATTGACAATAATTCCGGACTAATGCACGGATGCGATGGTTTTTGCTTCCAGCTTTGATCATTGACTTCAGACACATTAAGAGCTTTTATCGATACACAATCCAAGTACTCGCAACGATAAAACGCTCCAAATATTTGGAAACGATGATCTTTTGGGGGCTGTGCACACGAGCGACGTGCATCCTTTTTGCAGTCGCGTTCTGTGACGCCAAGTTGGCGTTGCGTTCCAGTAATACATTGATTTGAATGATGCAGTTCACATGGGATCATAGGTTTAGCATCAAGTTGGCGTCAAGGGTGCGTTAGAAAGAGGGACGTGAGTTTCTCTGGGACACCAACTTGACGTCATACATTCTGTGCAACAGCATCATTCAAATCAATATAATACTAGAAGGCGGAGTCAACTTGACTAACCCAAAGTTGACTATCGACAAAAAATCAAGCCAGTTCGTATGATGTATCGTAAAAACAAAAATATTTTGATCTCTGCGCAATAGTTAATCGTCCAAATTCTGATAAATATTCAAATTTCAGCGAATCGAACTGGGTGAACAAAGGCTCTGCCTGACCAAACTTCGATAGAAGGATTCGGGTTCCACTACATTGAGCTTGGTCCTCTAAAAATAAACCCGGCTCATCTGCCGTCTTTCTGAAGCATGGGATGATTTCAATCAAACTTGCAAATAATATTCCTATCATCCAAGACGACAGCCATTGACATTAATTCCAGACTAATGCACGGATGCGATGATTCTTGCTTCCAACTTTGATCAATGACTTCAGACACATTAAGAGCTTTTATTGATACACCATCCAAGAACTCGCAACGATAAAACGCCGCTAATACTTGGAAACACGAAGAGCTTTTAGGTGCATTTTACACTGATGCCACTTGAATAAAGATCCATAAATAAGGAATGCCGTTACACATAGAAATTCAATTTTCGGGAAAAAAGCTACATCACTCAGATTCTTTATAAAAACGTATCGCAGTCGTAACTCACTTCAGAACAGACCTCACCGAAACACGCCCTTCAAAAAAGAACAGCACACTACAGCACAAACCCCAACAAAGGAACTAATGTGCACGGAGATGAAAAATTGAGAAATCAGGAGAGCTTCAACTGGGAGTTAACTGCTGTTGTAAAAAAGAGCCTAACATTCGTCCCTCCAGGAGTTTGTTTTTGGGGTGAAAAATGGAGCTGAATATGAGGCTAGGAGTAGCGTTATATATTATTAGGTCGGCTGGGGCCGCCATTTGTTACCCACTGTATCGCCCCGTCAATAGTAGGCTATTTGTTTAAAAGGGGCGCCGTGTGAAATGGATTTCATGAGGTCATTTTAACAGTAGTGTTTGTTCTCCTTCTCGCTTCTTATGTTCGTAGATATAGAATCGCGGAATTATGTATTCCAGGAGGAAGTGGGGACTTTTAAGGTGGTAACAGATTTTAAGAGTAATAAAAGATAACTTATTCGTGTACATTAAGGTGAACATACGCATTAAATTTTCAGAGAAAGTTGCTAAATTTAGGTAATAAAAACAGGTGATTCGAATTTTATTTCATTTTATTGCATTTTGCACATATTTATATACATGTATTACGAAATCTTTTATAAATATATATTAATTTAATTTTGCAATGTTCTTTTATTATATATGAATACGTGTCATAAGGAAAAATATTATGAATAAAACGATATACGTCGTATTCATTTAGATCCATTCTTAAGAATTTTCTTAAATGTCTGAGAAAATGCATTTTGCAAATAGCAGTCATGCATTCCTATTATGTTACTATTGCTGTATTTTTTTTATTATTTGGTTACTTTCCCCATTGATAATTAAAATGCAACAAATATTTATACACCTATATAATGAAATTTTTGTAAAGATATATTGCTATATTTTCACAATAAATTGCAATTAAATACATAAATGTACCATATGGAATAACACTTTGCATAAACTGTTATACATTTAATTTGTTTCTACTAATTTTTGGAATTAACTTTACATATATGTGAAAATATATTTTACGAATAACAGTTACAATATAATGTACTCTATATACATTCCTATTATATTACCACTGCTCTAAGTTTTCAATTTTTATTTTAATTGAGTATTTACCCTATAGATAATCGAAATTCATATTTCACGTATAAGCTTAGAAAACGTAAGATAGAAACGTCATTCAACGTCCCGAAAGATAGAAACGTCATTTAACGTCCTGAAAGATAGAAACGCCATTTAACGTCCCAAAAGATAGAAACGTCATTCTACATAGACTGCACAATAAAAATTGCCGTAAACTACTGAACAAATTCTTTTTGTATTTAGAAGCTAGTCCAACATGTCTAGAAGTCAGTTATTCTGGATCCAAAACTGGACTATCCTATACCGACCACATTCACTAACAAAATGCTAATTAAGAAAAAATAATTGCAGTTGCAAATATTTGAAGTTGTAAAGTAATAAAAAAAATATCCATAAGTATTTTGCTAGGAAATGGAGCGAGCTGAAACTCGGATTTGGATCGAAGCCTATTTCATAGGTAATACATTTTGACAACACGATTTACCAAACCGCGAAATATGTTTTAGTTTCTAAATAACAAAGAAGTAAATCAAAAACTGGATTCGGCGTCATTTGTACTAATTATCAAAGAACAAAAATAATTGAAAAATTAATTTAATAAAATTGTATGACATTAACAGAAGAACGAACTTGTCCGGTGTTTTAAGACTACATGCATGCCTTGTTGCTTTGATTCAACGCTATTATTATTCAACGCTCATATTTCAAATCTAGAAATGACATGTAATGGTAATTACGTGCTACAATTCTGATTCCAATATGTCCAGAAGTGGAAGAATTGACTCTTATAGGAATTGGTGCTCTGATAACTCTGCAAAAGTAAAGAATTTAGAAAACCCATTTAAGTAGAAAATGCTGATCATGGTGGTGCTCTGATAGCTCTGCAAATGTAAAGACTTTAGAAAACCCATTTTGAAGTAGAAAATGCTGAGCACCATGGTGCTCCGATAGCTCAGCAAAAGTTAATTTTTAGAAAATCAATTTTGAAGTAGAAAATGGTGAACACCATGGTGACTTAGAGCCCGCAGAAAGTGATTTATAAACAATTTATATCGCAATATAAGGAATTTATTCATTAAACATTGAAGTACAAATTTAAAAACGAATAATTTAATTGTCCGTTATTTATTTTTATGTATTGTTAGTAAAATACAAAAACAAAGATACGGATAAAAATACATTCTACACAATTTTGTTTTCATTATATTATACATCACAAAGGTATAATAAAAGCTCAGAATGCATTCCAGAGAAATGACGAATTTTCTTCCACGAATGCCCACCAGGCGGCTGGGGATAACACTAAAACGAAAGATGTGGCCAATTCCTACAAAATTTCATCTTGCCTTGAAACAAAAGGCCATTGAAGGCGCTCCGTGCTATCAGTGGCGTCGCGGTTATTTAACAGATACCGTTAATTGACCTCGTTTACCGGAGGAACAGTTTCAACATACACGGGTACCCAAGAGGCGCATCTGGACGAACCAACTAGATAAGACTTCAGTATTTTCTACCGTTAGATGGCGCTGACGTTCTCCCGTGTCCTTTTCAAGTCTACATTTGTTAAAACTCTTTTAGAAAGTGGCAGCGGTTAATGTGGCGTTGTAAACGATATATACGTACAGTGTACGACACCTTGGCGGAGTTTTGCCGCCACTATCGCACTTTTCCTCTTTGTGATGTCACCCCTTCCCCTTCAACTTGCTAATCTCTCGCTGCTGCGATATCTAAGTTCGGGATTCTTTCGCGATATAGACCCGTCCCCAGAATGGATTTCATTGCGGCAAAGCAGTCGTTCTAGTGAAGAGATAGAAAGTTTAAAAGACATTCTGTGACGGGGAAAAGGTTTAGGATTAAGGTGCAGTTTACTGAATAAAATTCTGGATTAAATTCAAACTGGGATTTCGGGAAACAGTTAAAGGGTTGCTCCATTGTGTCATGTTCCGGCGACAATTTTGCAAATGTATTCAATGTTATGCAGCAAATGAATTATTTTTTGGAAATGTTGAATTTATTTATCGATTGTTGGAATTTTATTAACTGCTTGCGGGGGGTTGCCTCAGATGCCAGTGCCTCAAATGCTAAAGTTCTTATTTCCAGATCAAGAGGTAATATACGTTCATGGCCCATTCTAGACAAAACTTCATACAAGTGCCTTAATATCACCATTGACTAAAGATACAAAATGAAAAACATTGTAAAATACAAAAATTAGATGTAGGCGTAACATGACTTTTGCTAAATAGTGATAAATATACTACAGCATTTAGAATGTATCATTTACTTCAGTTATATCCACGTTGAGCGTATTTTGTTCAAATCACTCAATTGTTTCCAGGCATATCATTTACTCCTTCTGTCTATCTCTCACATACATATAGTCATATAGTAGTACAGTAGTGTAGAGTAGCTAAAGGAATTAGGAGCCATAATGTTCCATTGGCTCAACAAAATCCATTGGCTTCCCGGGGCTCTTCATTTTCTAAACAATATCTAAAACCGTCAAGCCGCCTATGCACGCGCATGGACACATACATAATCCTCAAATACGGTCAGCTCAATTTTGAGTATGTTTTAAACTTGCATACTCTTTAATTTTGACGACTTCTTCAATGTACTCACCCAAATTATTTATTTCCTCAAACGAGGGATAGATTTAACTAAAAACACACAATCTCCATTTTTGTCATTTTACATCAATCTACGAAAATTCATAAAACTTGAAAAAACATTTTTTTATGGGAGTTGTATCTATACTATACGTTGAAAAAATTCATAAAGAGCAATTTAAAATGGAAAGTAAATTGTTCCATGGTAAAATAACAGTATTTAGTTTTGAATATTAAAAAATATGAGTTTTTCATCCAGTTGACGTGAAGAATGTGAGTTTTGCAACCAACTGATGTGGAGAATGTGAGTATTGCTCCTAACTGAAGTGAAAAATGTTATTTTTTGCACCAAGAATAATCTGAATGTAATATTTTAATAGAGTAGATAAAAAAAATAGCTGCTCTTATTCAAATAAGAATTATTTTTGAGATTCCGTAAATGATAACGTTTCACGTATCTACAGGACTTATTGGGTTATCTCTCTCACTTATTTCAATCACACTTGACCACACGGCGTAACTAAAAGGCAATACAAAATTTAACCCAAAATGGAAAATGTGAGTTTTACAGGTAACCCCTTAAAGTATACTCTGCATGTAGAAAATATAAAAAGTGATCGAGTATGCATGTATAAGAGAAAATTTGAGTGCGTGTTTCTTGAGTGTCCATTTTTCGTTTACAAAATATTTCCAAACCAGCTCGGATTCGGTTTCTGTGTACTAAACTCGAATCCGATCTCACCTTTAATCTAAACACTAATGACATCCCATAAATATCATATAACTCGCATAAACTTTTAAGTGCCTAAAATTATTTCCATATCCCTACCGCAGCCGAACCGTGTTATTACTGACCATCCGTCAGTCTAACAAATCCTTAATTTTTCTCAAGCAAGGATAGATGGCTGTAAGAAAACACGAAAAAAATAATTCTATCGCCTTCCGTCAACGAAATAAATTGATTTTCGTATGCCCGGCCACTGTGGGTTCAAGGGGGAAAAAAAACGGATAATCGCTGTCATTGGCGGAGCCATCCGCCTGATGAGGATGCTTCCAGGAATAGGTGTGGTCATCTGTCAGAAAAACTAGAAAGATCAATGAACGTTAGTGCATTTATGGATCAGAGACAGCGAGTGGATATCAAAACTTTAGATGAAGAGAACTTAGATACACAGAGAAGAAGCTACCGTCATGTCTTTAGAGAAGACGTTGCGATTTATTAAAGCAGACTGGTGCGCAATCTCTTTACAATTGCATCGGACAGACGCGGTCAGATTTAGTCTCACACAACTGATCTTGAAAATTACATCCAGTCTCAATATTTTACCAATGTTCGGTTTTCTATCCTGCCAAATTATAGGTGCTTCAATGTAAACAGCGAATACGCAAGTTACATGTATTAAAACTACTAGATGAGGAAAAAAATATTTTCGCGCCTGCTTCTTGTCCATTCCAGTTACTTCCAACTGAAAGCGTATCTCGGACCAGTATATAATTCCCGAACTTTATTCAGCGGACCAACAGGTGAAAGACAGTGAACCTGTCTCAAACAATCATCACATTACCTGGAATAAGTGGTTGTGGAAACAAGTTGCTTAATACATGAAATTATGCATATAAAGTGAAAATTTCATGCCAATGGTTAATTCAGTAGAAGGCATTTCTGAACATCGAAACAATAGGAGTCTAAACGGGTTCGGTAGGGCAGGATAGTTCCTGTTTGAAAAAATAATACATGAAATTTAGTAGAATGCGCAAATTTATTTATTTATTTATCTATTATTATATTTTGTAAATTTCAATTATATAAAGGAATGTTTTAAAATGCAGCTTTTAACTTTATTGTGAGCACCAACACGGCACAAATTCATAGCTTTACATATTTGGATAAAATTATTTTTGAGGCTGGCCGAAACTCAAACGTCTTCGGGCAAGAAGTCGACGATACTTTTAGGCTGAGCGAGATAAAGCTACAAACTTAAGGATTTCGGACTGTGCAGATAGATCTCAAGCACGTAGGTTTCATTCAGTGTTATGTCGGAACGGAACGCGTAGAAACAAACCATATATATTTCATCCAGGGTAGAAACGCGTTTCGAGAACTCGGGAACGAAACAAGTTCCATTTTGAAAAAAGAATTTAAAACGGAATTAAATTAGAAACATTTTGGATTTTGATATCACGTTCACGTTCTTTTTTACTTTCCCAGCAATACATGGTAATGTATAGGGAAATCATGTCGAAAATCGCAACTCGAGTTTTCGATGGATCTTCACGTTTCGAGACCTCTAGAATACGAAAAAAACATTTTTAGCGTGACGCCTGTGTGTCTGTCTAGTTGGTAAGTCACTTGTGGTAATTTGGTTGGTAAGTCACTTGTGGTAATTTGGTAAGTCACTTGTGGGCGAGTCTGGAGCTGATTAGTTTTGGATACAATTCGGGATAAAAGAACCCGCCTTTTTTTATGAAATGGCCCGCAAAAGTTTGTATCCACTCTAGCTGTAAAACTAATGGGCCGAATTTCACAAAATTTGGTAGATAAGTCACTTGTGGGTCACCCTGGTGCTGATTAGATTTTGGTAGGATTCAGAAAAAAAAATCTGCCTTTCTTGCAAAATGGCCCGCAAAAATCGGCAAAATCTAAAATAAAAAGCTACATATAATCAAATATATCCATTAAATGTTTGTTTAATACGTAATTTTTAACGAAGAAAAGAATAAGTCCAACCCCATTACACTAGGACTAGCCGTTCTCGAGATATTTTAGTTTTTTCGTATTTTCTCTACACCACCTTTGAAAATAAGTCCAGTTATCAAATGAGAAAGAAAATTTAATTAAAAGTGAATTAAATTTAATTAAAACAAAAAAAAAAAGTCGATATAAGTCTGCAGGGAAAGTCATGTGCTGCCCACATCAGATTTTTACTTTCCCTGCAAGGTAATGTATAGGGAAAGTATTGGAATCATGCCGAAAATCGCAACTCGAGTTTTCGACGGATCTACACGTTTCGAGACCTCTAGAATACGAAAAAACTATTTTTAGCGTGACGTCTGTGTGTGTGCCGGTCGATCTGTATGTCTGTCTATCTGTCTGTGCAGATTTTGTATCCACTCTAGCTAAAAAACTAATTGACCGAATTTCATAAAATTTGGTATATACGTCACTTGTGGGCGAATCTGGTGCTGATTAGTTTTGGGCACGATTCGAGATAAAAGAACCCGCCTTTTTTCGCGAAATGGCCCGCAAAAGCCTGTATCCACTCCAGCTGAAAAACTAATGGACCGAACGTCACAAAATTCGGTAGATAAGTCGCTTGTGAGTCACCCTGGTGTTGATTAGATTTTGGTACGATTCAAGAAAAAATAACCTGCCTTTTTGCAAAATGGCCCACAAAAATCGTCAAAATCTAAATTAAAGAACTACGTATGCTGAAATATATCCATTAAATGCTTGTTTTATACGTAATTTTTAAAGAAGAAAAGAATAAGATTAACCCCATTACACTAGGACTAGTCGTTCTCGAGATATTTTAGTTTTTCGTATTTTCTCTACGCCGTCTTTGAAAATAAGTCCAGTTACCAAATGAGAACGAAAATTGAAATAAAAGTGAATCAAATTTATTTAAAATAAAGAGAACGTGGATATAAGTCTGCAGGGAAAGTGATGTGCTGCCCACATCAGATTTTTTCTCTTTACTTTCCTTTATTTTACCGCGAAAGAAGTGCAGAGGGAATCAGCCTGAATGGAATCTACTCAAGAATACATTCTGCAGTTTGCTACGTATTATGCAGTTTCCAAAATTATTATACGCTGTATAAAAAATCCTATGTAAATCGGAAATTCTTAAAACGCAATCGTAATGATATCTACGCGAGTTCAGAAAAATCTGCTGTAAACGAAATATTTTTCAATTCATAATATTTTACTAAAAAATACGTATATGTCGTAAAAAATAAATTTTTTTTGCGAAAAATCTGTCAGAGACGAGACTATTTTTGGTTAAGAAAGGTTGTATTTTGGGCTGATTTAATTATATTTTTATACCCGTGTAACACACTACATAACGCTCTATAACGCTATATAATCAATTCCTCCATTATTCCGTTTCAGATATATTCCGTATTTTATTCAATCCGAGAGTCCAGAATCCGAGAGTTTCAGCAGGATGCGTTTCTGAAGAAAAAAAAAATCTGATGAGGACAGTAACATGACTTTCCTTATGTAATGCAATGAATTTACTACTTTTACAGTAAAAAAAAAATAGATTATTTTTATAGTAGTTATTTATATTCTTTTCAAGATATTGAATTTTCGTCAATGAGTCGTCATTTTCCATGTCGTCATCATTAATGAGTCGTCATTGATTTAGCGTCATTTTTATCCATTTGGCGAGTTTTTCGTTAATTTAGCAACATTTAAAAAGTCGCCAAGTTGGCGACATTCCACCAAATTTGTCGCCAAAATCTCGCCAAGCGTTATGGACGAAGAAATAAGTTATTCTTACAGCAGATAAATGACTATTGGCGTTCAAATACAAAAGTATTACTCAAAGTAACTTTTTTCATGAATAGAACGAGCTAGATCCACGAGAATGATGTCACCAAATTTATCGCATGGTATTATATATGAAAAGTGAACATGTTTCTCAATTAGAAATATTTTTTATTTATTTTATATGACTTTTTGAAAATTGTGCAATATCTCGAGAACGGTTCGTATTTGCGTTCTAAAATTTATGTCAAGCGCTTTCTAATTGAAAATTACATAAGGAATGTCTATTTGCGTAACTTTATTAGAGGTTTTGATTTTTTGACGATTTTTTCAAAATTTCATTCGAAAATTTAGGGGGGTTCTGAACATTCGATTGCGTATAAAAACAATAGGCTTCTAGTGTTTACGGATTGTGATTTTTGTACCAAATTTCGTTCGAATCGGTCCATTCGTGCATCAGTTATCATCTCCGCAGACTCACTGACACACACACACACACACATAATTTCACCCACACACACACACAGACATCACTTCAAAAATGTTTGATTCGTGATCAGGGATGCTTGAAACGTGCTCTCCCGCCGAAAACTCGAATTCGAATTTTCGACCCGGTCACAATACTTTCCTTATACATTATTTTATATAAGGAAAGTAATAAATGTAATTATAGCAAGAAAATGATTTTATAAAATTCCAGTCGTTTCACGTTGCCTTATATACTATTTCAAATTAAGTAAATTCTAATGAAAAGATAAGTTTATAACGGTCAAAACCAATAGGTTTCACTTTTAAGGTTTTGTTATTGACAGTACCATAGATGAGAATTCATCAGATTATGAATGATATCCTATTCCATATAGGAATAAGTGCAACCAATAAGGCAGTACAGTTTTGGTCGGAGATTAATACAAATTTCTGTATTCGATTATATTGGCATAAAGATGAGTTGGCCACATTTAAAACCCAGAATCTTCGAACACAATGCAATCATAAAAATTGAAAATCGCAGCTTTTTCCAGACCGCAAATAGTTCTACTCTTCACCTCACCATCTAACAGATGTCACCGTTTCAGACATAACAGAGTTATTCAGTTCCAACAATAAACATCGTCGTTCAGATATCCACATGGCCATCGAGGCAATAAATAATTTTTTTTTCACCGGGGCAGTTTTCTCGAAGCACCAGTTCCTTCAGCAGCACACCAAGAAGCAGATCTTTGTTTATACTTTTATGGATTTTAGCGGTGGAAGTAAAGAGGTTCTCCAGCGGATGTTATGGCTCGCCATGATCGACACTTTCTTTTTTGCCTTTTCCAGAGCTGAGTCGGCATTTCTTTGAGGTGCAACGGCGTCTATCTTTAAGGAACGGATCAAAATAAATTCGGGAAAACTGGATAAAGAATAACAAATTGTGAGATATATTGAGATACCAAGTAAGGGCATCCAATATCTGGACCCCCAAAATCGATTCAATGTTGTCGGTATTTTATTACGGGCATTGAAACGAATAACCGACGTTTCATTAAACACGATGTGTTACTTTGCATACATGCAATACATAAATAGAACGTAACGTAAAATACTGCAATTTATTCCTGTAGTTACTAAGCTAAAGGTGCTAAAAACCACATAAAAACAAAAGCCAGAAATCGTTTAAATGCAAATGTTGACTTACGCGTGGCTCTTTCAAAAAATCTGATGTGGGCAACACATGACTTTCCTTATGTAATGCAATGAATTTACTACTTTTACAGTTAAAAAAAAGGGTTATTCTTATAGTACATATTTATATTCTTTCCAAGATATTGAATTTTCTTCAATTAGTCGTCATTTTCATTGATTTAGCGTCGTTTTTATCCATTTGGCGATATTTTCGTTAATTTGGCAACATTTGAAAAAGTTTGCCAAGTTGGTGACATTCCGCCAAATTCGTCGCCAAAATCTCGCCAAGCGTTATGGACGAAGAAATAAGTTATTCTTACAGCAGATAAATAACTATAGGCGTTCAAATACAAAAGTATTACTCAAACTATCTTTCTTCATGAATGGAACGAGCTGGATCCACGAGAATGATGTCGCCAAATTTATCGCATCCTATTACATATGAAAAGTGAACATGTTTCTCAATAGGAAACATTTTATTTTTATTTTATATGACTTTTTGATAATTTTTTGAAAAATGTGCAATATCTCGAGAACGGTTCATGTTAGCGTTCTAAAATTTATGTCCAATCGTTGTCTAATGAAACATTACATAAGAAATGTCTATTTGCGTAAAGCGATTATTAGCGGTAAAGCTTTATTAGCGGTTTTGGTTTTTTAACGATTTTTTCAAAATTTCACTCGAAAATTTAGGGGGGTTCTGAACATTCGATTGCACATAAAAACAATAGGCTTCCAATGTTTACGGATTGTGATTTTTGTACCAAATTTCGCTCAAATCGGTCCATTCGTTCGTCAGTTATCGTCTCCACAGACTCACTGACACACACGCACACACACACACACACACACACATCACTTCAAAAATGTTTGATTCGTGATCAGAGATGCTTGAAACATGCTCTCCCGTCGAAAACTCGAATTCGAATTTTCGACCCCGTCACAATACTTTCCTTATACATTATGTATATAAGGAAAGTAAAAAGGAGCCTTGCTTCAAAAGTATTATTATGAATAACGTAGCCATTAAAAATTGAGATATTGTTTTGTATGTATATGCATGTGATTATTTTTCAATAAATACATTATTTTGCAATAGATGTAATTTCCTAAATAAAGAATTAGAAACACATTTTTCAAGGAGGGTGCGAGAACTTATTTTTAGATTCAAGGGGGGGGGGGGGGCGATCACTAAAAAGGTTAAGAACCACAGTTCTAGTATTTCGCGAAGTGTTTTGATGTCCCATCCCCACTGTATCAATTGACAGCCAACTATTTTTTACCTCATTTAATAGAATTGTTAATTTAGAAATTTATTTTTAATTAATTCCGTTTTTTAGTGTTTGATTAAAAAAAAAAGAATCGTAGAAAGTTTTATCTTTATTTCACCTTCGGGGATTTATTCCCTTTTTATTGCCTTGGTGGTTATTTGGGGGATTATGTTGGAAGTTTGAATTCTGCCTCCCTCCCACCCCCACATTATTGGGATGTTTGTAACTGAACTAGCTTTGTTTCTTCGGTTTCTCTGTTTTGTTTTTTTCCGTCGTGTTGGCTGGGTTATCGTCTTGCAATATGTAATTTTTCCTTTTTTTTTAAAAAATAAAGCTGTAGGGCAAGGCTGGGTATCTCGCTCTGCCCCTTCGTGTTGGAAGGCCTTTCCTCTGCGATCCACCCTGTTGCCTTAAACTTTCAGGCCGGATGGTATGCGCATAAAAAATACCAACACTCACTATTGCTTTATTTGATAAATAGGTAATTGTTGAGCTTATTACGATATCCGGCTTTTCTTAAAAAAATATCTATTTAAAGAAAAAAATAAATTTTATTTACTTAAGGAAAATACTTTAGATTCTTAACTTCAAAGCTTAAAAATACTCTCTTTAAAATCCTTCATCTTTTACTAAATATCTGTGGCTTATCCCTGTCCGTGTTATACAGTGAATTTTTCTCAATTTTTCCCACGCATGCAGTACTGCATGTAAATTTTGAGATTTACTTCATTCCAAGAACAATTAACGCTAAATACGTTCGCTAATTTCGAAAGGTTTGAATAGACAACTTAATGTCATACTCATGAATAAATAATTAGTTGATGCCGGACGCTCTTAATGCAAAAGCATTGTTCTAAAATGTATCCGTGTTCCGAGTTCTATATTAAGAATATTCTTTAATTAGTTCATAGTGATCTCATATTTTTACATTTTCATATACGAGTTAGAGAAAATATTATTGAGTGAAATTTTTAAACTTCTATTTTTAACGCAATCACGTGTTTCAAGACCTCTTAAGTGTTTTATGACTATAAGATACGATGCCAGTCCTATTGAGATAACAACAACATCTACGGTCCAGTTTCGCGCTTATTAAGCACTCGTTAGTATGGAGTGGTCGATATCCTTAATGGCAGAAAGAAAAATTGTAATGAACCACAATTTCACAAACCTCTATGCAGATTGACAAATCCAGTCCTATCATGCAGCTGATGGCTTCAAATTACTTAACCCTGACAAATCCAGTCCTATCATGCAGCTGATGGCTTCAAATTACTTAACCCTGACAAATCCAGTCCTATCATGCAGCTGATGGCTTCAAATTACTTAACCCTGACAAATGCAGTCCTATCATGCAGCTGATGGCTTCAAATTACTTAACCCTGACAAATCCAGTCCTATCATGCAGCTGATGGCTTCAAATTACTTAACCCTGACAAATCCAGTCCTATCATGCAGCTGATGGCTTCAAATTACTTAACCCTGACAAATCCAGTCCTATCATGCAGCTGATGGCTTCAAATTACTTAACCCTGACAAATCCAGTCCTATCATGCAGCTGATGGCTTCAAATTACTTAACCCTGACAAATCCAGTCCTATCATGCAGCTGATGGCTTCAATCCAGCGATAAGATGGAAGAAAACGCATGCCCCTGACCGCTTGACCATCGGATCGGCATATACATAGTATAATGTATAAGGAAAGGAACGTATTGTGACGGGGTCGAAAATTCGAATTCGAGTTTTCGACGGGAGAGCACGTTTCAAGCATCCCTGATCACTAATCGAACATTTTTGAGGTGATGTCTGTGTGTGTGTGCGAAAGAATGTGTGTGTGTGTGTGTGCGTGTGTGTGTCAGTGAGTCTGTGGAGACGATATCTCACGAAAGAATACAGCGATTCGAATGAAATTTGGTACAAAAATTACAATCTGTGAATACTGGAAGCCTATTGATTTTAAACACAATCGAATGTTCAGAACCCCCCCCTAAATTTTCGAGTGAAATTTCGAAAAAATCATCAAAAAATCAAAACCTTTAATAAAGTTACGCAAATAGATATTTCTTATGTAATTTTTCCTTACAAAACGATTGACATAAACTTTAGAACGCTAGCATGAACCGTTCTCGAGATATTGCACATTTTCCAAATAAATTTATCAAAAAATCCCATAAATTAAAAAAATATTAACTGTTGAGAAACATGTTCACTTTTCATACGTAATATCATGCGATAAATTTGGTGACATCATTCTCCTCGATCTAGCTCGTTCCATTCATGAAAAAAGATACTTTGAGTAATATTTTTGTATTTGAACACCAATAGTCATTTATCTCCTATAAGAATAACTTATTTCTCCGCCCATAACGCTTGGCGAGATTTTGGCGACAAATTTGGCGGAATGTCGCCAACTTGGCGACTTTTTGAAATGTTGCCAAATTAACGAAAATCTCGCCAAATGGATAAAAATAACTCTGAATCAATGAAAATGACGACTAATTGACGAAAATTCAATATATTAGAAAGAATATAAGTATCTATTAAAAGAATAACCTATTTTTTTTACTGTAAAAATAGTATATTCATTGCATTATATAAGGAAAGTCATATGCTGCCCACATCAAATATTTTTTTTAAATTGTCGCAGAAATGTTTGCATTAATGAATTAATTAAATAAAGAATTGTGAAAGAGTCTCCATGTAAGAGATAAGAATTGTCTATAACCCTGCTTAGAAATAAACCAGACCTACCCGTCATGTTTAGCGGTCGACTAACTAACTATTCAGCAAAATATTTATTTCGTAAATACACAATCTCCTCTAGAGTTTCTAAATTTGTCGAAACCGCGAGATTGTCTATCTTCCAGTAAGACATGACCTTGTGATCTTGCTACACAGAGTGGTGGTGCTGCTTGGAGAGTCTTTTTTTATTATTATTACTTGTTAAAGAAAATATTATGGAACCATCATAGAAAGAAGTTGCTTTTCAAAGTTTACTTTTTAAAGCCTTTCATAACAAATTTTTCAATTTTCCTTTCTTTTTTAAAGCCTTTCAGAACAAATTTTACAATTTTCCTTTCTTCTTTAAATCCTTTCAGAACAAATTTTACAATTTTCGATTAATTACTTTACCTTCGACTTAATTCGAAATATTAATTAGAGTGTGGCTTAACTCGACTTCCTCATACCAAAATTTATTTTTTTTAAAAATCAAATTTCACAAGGAAAATTTTGAAAATTAGGTATTATGGGATCCAATTTATTACAACTATAGCGTCTTACCCTTCACTTTAAAGGGCTTGAAGAAAATCTTACGATGATATCATACTTGACAATGTAACCACCCTCCACGGGGGGTAACTTGCCAAACAAGGAGGGGGGGGGGCTAATGACATCACGAACAAGAGAAAAAAATTTGTATCGCGGCTATTTTTCACAACAATGATTGAAACTATTGAGTCTCGTGATCATTGGGCCATAAATAAACCCTTTTATGCATGATTATATCAAATATTGTCATATGCTACAATGTTAAAAAAAATATAAAATTTCGAAGTTAAAAAAATTCTATCTATCTCTAAGTTTTTTTGATAACAAAGTCAAATATAAAGTTTTGTGAAGATCCATTAATATTTGTGGCTGCTATCGTGTACACAAAAAATCGGCCCCAGACATCAGACAGACGGACATCATTCCAAAAATAGTCAAAACGTGTTCAGGAAGTCTTGAAACATATATTGGCATCAAAACCTCAAAATCGAAAATTTTCGTGAAAACAATACTTCCTCAATGGTTCATGAGTGTACATGTTAGGTCTATACTGCCTTCCAAAAATTAAATACGCTATGCAGAACACTATGCACGCTAAACAGAGGGCAGCTATAGCCCTCTGTTGCGATGGATCACCTGATTGAAGGTGTGGGAGGCCGCAGATCCCCGATGGTGGGGGATAGGTTCAAACTCGGAACCTTTAGATTGCTGATCCCGCGCTATGCCGTCAGGTCAAAAAGAATTCTTCGAGGCCGAGAGAATAATGTGGAGTGTCTTTCGTAGCAGTGAGTGACGCAATGCAGCCCCACACACTTCCCTTCCTGGTGAGAACATATATAGGATATCTACATGGGAGAAGCTCGGTCGAATTTCAGTGAGGAGGGGGGCCAGTCGGAAAACCCCCAACGAGGCCCCAAGCTGCAACTCAGTCGCGGCATCGTTACGTCAGTCGTAGCCAACCAGGAGAGGAAAGGAGAAAGTGTGAATCATCTGTAGTGCTGCCATCTTGTGAAAGAGGGGAGATAGTTGGAGAGAGAGAGAGTCCGGGTCACCAACTATGGGGGCAGCAGATCCCCGATGGTGGGGGATAAGTTCGAACTAGGAGACCTTTAGATTGCTGATCCCGCGCTATGCCATCAGGCCCAAAAGAATTCTTCGAGCCCGAGGGAATAATCTGGGATATCTTTCGTAGCAGTGAGTGACGCAATGCAGCCCCCCCCCCCGCACAAAGGTATGAAACATCAATGAGAAGCTTACGTCAAAGTCAAGGAAGATAACATCCCTTATTAAGTTTTGATTGGTTCGTTCGCATACATAACTTTTTTCTGAATGTACTAAGTGTGAAGTAAGCACTTAAAGGGTAAAACTATACTTAAATATATTTTCTTTAATTTTATCATTATACTCATGGAATATAAGTTGAAGCTTTAAACAGCGGGGGGAAATCTGTATAGAAGTACTTAAGGTCCTCGGATAATACGATTCGGCAAGATATTTTCTTAAAATGCGAATTAGTTAAAAGTTATTCAATTTTAAAAGTCGAAAATCCCCTTTACAACATTTTGATAAAACAAAAATCTAATCTTCCTAATCCACCGCGGACGATAATTCGAGATTCGATTTTAGTTCAAAGCACACGATTTGGAAATTGTGTGATATTATTTGTATTATTTAAATAGCATGTACTTTTTTATGCCCCGGGCAACACCATGTAATTCGTTCCAGTTACATAACAAATTATCTAAATCCTCGACTACTTTAAAACATAGCGATATATATATATATATATATAAATTCTATTGAAGAACCCAAACTATCCGAAGGTTTAAAGTAGTTGGATGGAATAAAAATTCTGTTGTCGAATCTATAGAGCACAACGATCACCTTTGTTCCGTCATCTTGACGATTCAATCCGTAACTTTGCTTACAAACCGAGGGGTGCCGCTGAAAAACAGCACACACCAAACGAGTTGAAAGGAAGAAATCCTTCATAAATCGTCACGGTAACGATCGGGATTTACATTCCGAGTCACCTGTCAGTGACGTAACCCGTTATTTCTCGCAGCGGACACGGTGCGATTTTGTTTCACGTTTATTATTACGTATGTCCATATTTTCCAGGAAATCCCCCCTGCGAAGAGTCGTTCCGCTTTTTCAAACGGCGGGGATGACGATTTTTCATGCCCATGGTGTTTATGTCTCCGTGTGTCAGGAGTCGCCCGACGAGGTTGTGACATTTGGAAAGGTTGCATTTTGAAAGAGAAGCGAGATTAAAATATGCTCCACATAGGTTTCCGAGTCAACGGTTTCGATAGAGAGAAGTGTTGTTCTGAAGGGATTTTATATTTATTCTTTTTTTTCTTTTTTGTGTGTTTCTGCGTTCAAAAACATATGCTGTCGCAAAGAATTCTACAAAAAGTTATATTCTGCAGCACCTTTTTTATTATTTTCCCTACAATACGTAGTAGATGCAATAGGGAATTATCGTGATGGGATAAAAATATAAAACGAGCCTCGGATTTTGATTATTGTACACGGTTTAGACATGCGAATCAACCATTTTTACAATAATGTCTATCTGTAGGCGTGATTTCACTCGAACAAATTAATAAAATCGAATGAAATTTGGCATGATTCTTTCACGCTAAAAAACGCTTCTTCTTAAAAACAAACTGCGGCTTTTAAAACAAGAACTTACACAGGGGCGTGACAGCCCAGTGGTTACCGTGCGGGAATTGTACTCGGACAACCTGAATTCGATTCCCGCCTCTACTCAAAACTGTCGCCGTGTTCACCCGGAGTATGATCACGTTAAACGTGTTGGTCCATAAGTCCTTCCGAGGGGTTGGTGGTAGGGGAAGGAGGGCACGGTCCCTGTGGATGCCTTCTCCACTGGGTTCCAATCTAAATCAGGTGACACTTCCCAGCCGTCCAAGCAGATACCTTACACCTTCTGATAGGTCGGACGGTCTGGGTCGAAGAAGAAGAAGAAGAAGAAGAACTTACACAACTTCAAGTAGACATAAGTCAGTTTGATGACAAAAGTTAGGACACCTAAATGACTTATGACTGCTTTCTACAAGTAAGTTATATAAAGCACACGATTTTTTTAATCGACTAATGGCAGATAGGCTTTTTGATTTTCAGGGTAAATGGACCAGCGGGAAGGCCCTCAATTTCTCGAACATATTTTATTTTACAAACATTAAAAATTAAAAAAAATATACAATTAAATATAAAAATTCTACGGAAAAAGTTATTTAATATGTTTTTTTTATTTAAAAGCAAATGCTTTAATTTATAAGATGCTGATCTCAAGATATTTTATGTTTTTGATCTAAAAGAGAAAAACTCATAAAAAAAAAAAAAATGTTAAAAAAAATAAAAAAAAATTCAGAAAAAATTAAAAAAAATTGTCATGCACCCTAAATTCCCTTCTAAAAGCTTATTAAAAATTCATAATTTAAGAAATATCATAAACGCGAATTATCACGAAGCGTTCCAGAGACATTGTTTGTTTTCTTTTGTCCCAGTTTTTACGAATCTGGCCAATCTTTGAATATTTAATTCGACAACTTATTTGATATTCGAATCGGAGGTACCAAACATTGTACGGTTAATCGGTAATTTCATAATCCAAGCATCCGGTTAACCAAATTAAAAAAAATTAGTGCCTCGCAGCTATTTAATCTCCAGCAAGCGCAAATTAATGAGACTGCATCATATCATAAATCAGATAAAGAAACGAGGGTGTTGCCAAATATTCTTTCGCGTTCGAAAACAGAGCCGGGCTTCTTTCCTACGTCAAAATTTGCCACTTTTAATTTTATCGTAGCCAACATCGCCCACAACAGCGCTTTGAATATAAGTTACTTAAATAACAGGAGTGTTAACGTTTCAAAATAATCATTAGAACTTGCGATAATTGTTCATGTGATGCATCAACTTCAAAAGAAGCTGAAAGAAATATATTTAAAAATGCGTTACTTGAATAAATCAAATCGCAGAAGATTTTCCGCGCATGTCACAAAGCAAAGCAGTATACTCGTTATTAGCGGAAAGTTGCCGAACAGCTCGCTTCTTGGAAGAAATTTATGCCGCTTTTATTTATGGAGTTGGTGCATTTACAAATTCTATTTTATCATCCGTTTATATTTGTTTACAGTTGAAGTGTATTATTGAGAAAATTAAAATTTTAAAAGGAGGACAAGAGCAAATGACAAAATTTTCACTTGTTTTATCATTACTTTCTTTCCCTTGTGACGGGGTCGAAAATTCGAATAGGACAGAAGAGCACGTTTAAGCATTCACAAACTCGAATCGAATATTTTTGAGGTGATGTCTGTGTGTATGTGTACGTGAGTGTGTGTGTGTGTGTGTATGTGTGTGTGTGTGTATGTGTGTATTTATATGTGTATGTATATATATATATATGTGTGTGTGTGTGTGTGCTTGAATGCCCACAAAACGACAATGTTTATACCCCCCCCCCCCTCGGGGCCAACGGCCGTACCGTGCTGAAAACACCGGTTCTCGTTAGATCACCGAAGTCAAGCAGCATCGGGCGCGGTTAGTACTTGGTGGGTGACCACCTCGGAACACCGCGTGCTGTTGGCCATCTCGGGTGCGGTATCCCCGTGGTTTGCGCGCTAGATTTGCACGCTACCACAAATGCCGTCGTGTTCATGCGGAGTACGATCACGTTAAACATGTGGGTCCGTAAGTCCTTCCGAGAGGTTGGTGGTAGGGGAAGGAGGGTACGGTCCCTGTGGATGCCTCCCCCACTGGGTTCCGGTCTAAATTGGGTGGCACTTCCCGGCCGTCCATACAGTTACCTTACACCTTTCTGGTAGGTCGGACGGTCTGGGTCTCAACAACAACAACCCCCCCCCCCCCTCGCCAACGGCTCTACCGTGCTGAAAACACCAGTTCTCGTTAGATCACCGAAGTCAAACAGCATCGGGCGCGGTTAGTACTTGGGTGGGTGACTGATATGTGAGTCGTCACACGCCAGGTATTGGCGCTATATAGACCGATCTCGTAAAGTGGAGTAAATAAAGAAATACATAATACCAGTAACTAAAATGAAGAGGCTTAATTTTAACAATAACAAAGAATTTATTTCATTAAGACAAAACCTTATTTAATAACTATTAACATCTGGTAAATTTCATATACCAACATCTTTAGCGTAGTACATTAAGACAATCAAATCTCCTCATTCTATGATCATAATATGAGCATTACAATTATTAACCTATTAATGTGCATTAACTCACTATTCTTACTAGCCTACGTCTTAATGGCCCAGGTTAACCTTATTTAGGAGGGTCAGAGAGATAATAATAATCAAAGTGCAAAAATATGTGTAGAATTGTCCTACCTCGATCATCTTTGCCGATGTCGGACTTTATGACCGCGCGCTCCGGCTCTGTCCCGTGGGCTCGCTCTCTCCGAGATCCGTCGCTCTTGCGACCTTTTCTTTCCACTCACAAAATTCAAGTCTTCGATTTCAAAAACTTAAAGTCCAAAGTTGCTCTCTGTCTCTACCCCCTTAACAAGGCGCCCCTGTCCATAATTGGCTAAGTAAATTAAGGGCTACGCCCTTCAGGCTATATTATTGGTCAAGGCCCCCCTGAAATATGAGATATGCAGTCTCCAGTTTTAAAATCGTTGAAAGTTCTCATGGGAATTTTCCCAAGGTTCAAGTGATATTAATTGACTCTGGGGTCAAGAAGTTCAGCCCCTTCCGTTTGTTGTAACACCTAACGCTGACATGAACTTGAGAAGCACCCTCTCTTTTCGAAATGAATGTCCGGTGCAGCTGCGTTCGAGGGAATGTTACAAAAATTGCCTCACTTCATGAGGGACCGTCTTCTTAGGTCCACTTCCTCTTTCAAAAGAGCAATGTTATATTGGGAATTGAAAATTACAATATAACAATTACCCTTCTTCCCCCCCCAAAATTTGGTGGGAAAAAAGCCAATTACAAAGTGCCAGCTCATAGTTGCTGCAGGCGTGTCCACTGTGTAGTCCAACAACTCGTCTTGCTCTCATCTGTATCTACTGTAAAAATGCACTATATACACATATACACAAATCATATTATCATATATATACTCTTATATGCCATCAAAAGAACACGAAAATACTATACAAAAATACAATTCTCAATGTGTCTGAAAATGACGATATCTGTGTCGTTCAGTTGTACTTATTATCGATTAAAAGTCTATTCATGTAAGCACAAGTTCGTCCACTGGTGATATGTCTTTTTTTTTTTTTTTTTTTTAAATAATATAGTTCCACACAAGTTCAAGGTGTATATCTGTAAAATTGTTCACTTATGATAACCAAAGTCACTTTGACCGTCACTTGGATAATTGTTGGGATCAGGGACTTACGCATATGGTCCCTAATAATATCACTTTGTCCCCTTGTAGTTATGGTGGAAAGTGTAAAATATCTTTCCTTTGGAAAAAAAAACACTGATATCACTGCACACTTGGAAACCGCTGAAATGTAAATCGCTCCACTGCTGGAACTCGTTGCAGAATTGGATCGCTGTCTAACTGGAATTCGCTGAACTGTAAGGCGATGAACTGCTGGAACTCGCTGAAGGATTGGACCGCTGTCTAACTGGAATTCGCTGAACTGTAAGGCGCTGAACTGCTGGAGTCGCTGACCAAATGATAATCTTTGTGCACCAGGAATCGTTGAGCACTCGGAATCGCTGATCAACAGGAATTGCTGACCATTTGAGAATCGTTAGGCAACCGGATCTGTACGCTGTCTCATGTTTTGTTTAGGACAATCAATACATATACATTACACTCAAGCTTATTAAAATACTCTCTTCTCTTAAAACTCCCTTAAGTATCATTTTTTTTTATAAATTCAATTTCTATAATTTTAATTTGTCACCCGGCACACGAACCATTACAAAAAAAAACTCTCTTTTTTTTTTTTTCAAACTCCTTTTAAATTTGTTAACACTCTCAAAAATTGCCCCATTGAAATTTCTACACTTTATCTACTTTAAATCCTTCCATATACTATATACATTTTTTACTTAAATTTTCTACTCTCTTCAAACTTAAATTTTTCAAATTCCTACTTTTTATTTATTTTACATCTCTGCCTTATGTATATATATATATATATTTTTTTTTTTACATTATATACACTTCTTATCTAACATCCAATCCATCATGTGTTCTGAACCGGACATGCCATAAATATAACTCATGTACATATTTATAATAAAATACTTAAACAATTACACTATCCTCTCAAATACTATCAAAATAAGATTTATATAGGTTCAAAAATTTCCGCACAATACTTTAAAATTTTCCTACAAACTGAGATGACAGAAAAAAAAACCCATGTAATCATTTAATTATTATCCTACTGAAAATCTTATAACTCCCCTGCGATTCTATATTACACTATCCATAATTATACATTTTCTTTCACATATCCCCTGATTTAATCCAAATCTTATACTTGGATACGGAATTTCCCGAATTCCTTACATTATTCACTTTCCCACTTAATGAAACCATACTTAAATTTTTTGTAAATCTTATCACTCACTGAAATTCTCTCAATGCCTACAAAATTACGAATTTTCTCTCAAAAACCATCTAACTCAATTCAAATCCCATACTTGAATACCAAAATGTACATTTTCTTTTCTTATATCCCCTGTAATTGAATGCAAAGTCTCCTGAATTAATTCATTTCTCCTCTTTCCTTTTTTTAACTTCCCAAACTTTTGTGTAACATATATTCTAGCATCTAAATTCCCTGTTCAAACAGAAAAATCTAGTCCCCAGAGAAAATCAAGTAGTGGTATACAAGGTCAACATGTCCTTCTGCCATTGTGTCATTTTCCCTGGAAAGCGGTCCCCTTTCTGGCCTGCGGCTAATACGGGCATTTCTTCGTGTAACTTCCCATGGCCAATTAGCTGTACAAATTTTTGAAGATGTCGTTTTGGCAAAATGGTACAAATTTTCTCGTCTACGTTTCCGCCATGTTGTGTAAAGTGTTTAGGACGACGGGATGTGCGCGTAGCAGTGTGTGTGATTGTCTGTGTTTCGCGACTCCTATGGATTACGCAAGGATTCATTTACCCCACGGATTAATTAAAATGCGGTTAGTGTCCTTTTGTTCTACCATTGTATTTTATTATTATATCATGTTTATTCCCGCGTTCTAGCGTTACCTTCGAAAGTTCGTCTCTCTCAAAAATTTTACATGTGCGACCCTATCAAAATATATGTAGAAACGCTTTTTTTTTTTTTTTCAAATGCTTTTTATTTAATCTACAATTCGCGTATGTTTATTAAAATTATCTATTCATTTTAAATTATAATTTGCGTATAATTTTCATTACCATTATCTTTTTTCTTTGAACTGCCATTATGATTTTTAATTAAAATTCTCTATCCATTTTAAACTCTAATTTTAATTTTTAATTACCCATTGTTTAGTTATTTAAATTACCATTATCTTTTTTCTTTGAACTGCCATTATGATTTTTAATTATGAATTATTTATTTATTTAAATTCCAATTTTTATTTTTAATTAAGAATTATTTATTTATTTAAACTAGAAAAAAATTTGTTTTTCTTTTTTTTTTTTTTATATTTACCAATTATCTAATCATTTTAAACTATAATTCTATAATTCCTATTTCCTCACGCGTATTCATCCAACAATGGTTGATCAATCCGCTAATTAAATGAAGAGCGCGTGGAGAAAGTTTACTTTTGTTTTAAAATTTCACTGTTCTTTGAAAAGAGTTTTTTTTTTTTTTTGAAATTCAAAATATCCCTTTATTTAATATTCCTAATTATCTTATCCATCGAAATTTTTATTGCCTGGAAATCAAAGTTCTCTTAAAAAAAAACCTTCTTTTTATAGAGTTATAACGACTTTTTATAGAATTCTAACGATGTCCCCCTTTTGCTTTTTTTTTTTTTTTTTTTTTCATGAAATGTGACGTATCTTCTCTGTTATTTATGTTCTTTCCAAAATTTGAATTTAATATATATCCACATCTTTAATCTATCATCCCTAAAATTTCTTTTGTCCTACAACGATACTTGCTATTTATTTTGTAACAATTATTTATTTTTTTAAATCACAATTTTTATTCATAATTCCCAATTATTTATAGTTCCATATTTATTTAAACTTTCTTGTTCATTTAAACTTTCAACTAATTAATGTATGATTTATTTAAAATTTCCTCAATTTTTTTTTTTTTTTCCCCAATTTGTTTACACTTTCTTAATTAATGTAATACTTATTTACATTTCTTTAATTTATAATTCAATGTTTATTTAAAATTTCCTTTATTTACAATCCAATATTTATTTAAAATTTGCGTTCCATCTTTCGCGTTGCATTTTGTGAATGGCGATTTTTCTTTGTTACTAATATTTTCAAAATTTTGAATTACGGTTTGTTCGCGTTCTTACCTATGTTTAAACTTCTTTCGTGTTTTAATTGAATCAATTTAAATTTAAATTCTTTAAAGATCTCAAATCATATCTGTGTTTCGGCCTAACCGGTGTTGGAAGTAGTACTGTGCGTGAACAACTTGTACTGTTTATATCGTCCCCTTGTAAATTTTGTGCTGATTCATCCTTCCTTTGCGTGCTTCCCCGATCCATTTGTATACAACCCCCATCTATTTGTGTTGGTCCCTCTTGCGCATCTCGTTCTATTTCTCCCGCCTTTTCATTCGTGTTTGCTTCAATTCGTGTACCGTCCCCCTGTTCTGAAAGTTCCAAATTCTCGTGTGTTTCTAGCGTGCTATGTCTGCCTGATTCCCCCCCTGCTGAAAGAATGTTTGCGTTCTGAGAGTCTTTTGGAGGGATGATTGCATTCTCTCGTGCGCTCTGAGTTGTTTCGTTTTGTACTTGTGCGGTAGCTGGTTTCGCGGATCCGAGAGTAAGAGTGTTTTCGTGCGTATGGTGTGGTTTCGTGTTGTGTGCACTGGTTTGACAAGACTCTCTGTACTGTCCGTTTGCTATTTCCTCTTCCAACATGATAAACGGAATATTCTCATTTTGACCGTGGTCTTTCTTTAGTTCCGGTTTCGGTTCAGAGTTTTGTGCGTTTTTAGGAGTGGGGAGAAGAGGTGACTTGTATTTGTTTATGTAGGGCATTTTTAGATGTGGCTTGCGGTCGGGAAGAGTCCTTAATCTATTTATGTGGGCTTTTATGATTTTAGAATTTGGTTTGTCACACAGTTTTATTTCATATATAAATCTATTTATTCTATTAATTACTCGATAAGGTCCCGTGTGGTTCCCCTTTTTATATTTATTATTATTGTTTTCCATGAACACCCTGGACCCGATTTCCAAATCCCTGAATTTAGCTCTTTGGAGTTGTTGACTTTCTTGGCGTTCTTTCGCGAGAATTAAATTTTTATTTGCCTCCTTAAATGCGTTATTCATCACTGTTATTTTTTTTGATATATAATCCTGATATGTTGTTTCTGTATTATTTTCTGTTACATTAGTTTCAAAAAAAGTTGGAAGGTCTCTTCCAAAAAAAAGAAAGTTTGGTGTTTCTTTGGTGCTTGAATGTACCGTCGCGTTGTACACAGCTACGTGGCATTGTACTGCAGTATCCCAGTATGGCGAATTCTCCGCTAATGTCGCTAAGGTGTGTTTCAATTGTTTGTTAGTAACCTCCACTATACCGTTAACCCATGGCGAACGTACCGATGCTATTCTGGCAACTATTCCGAGTTTCTCTGTCATAATTTGATGTATATTAGATGTAAATTGAGAGCCTGCGTCCGATAACACTGTCTTAGGACATCCCCAATTCATAAAGTAATTTAAGAGTCTATCAGCAACCGTAGTGGCCGTTATATCCGGGATTGGAAACATTTGTATATGTTTGGAGAAATGGTCTACCACCGATAACACATATTTATTATTTGAAGTGCTAGTTTGAAACGGTCCGCAAATGTCTGTTGACAAAATTTGCACGGGCCCATCAGGTATAGGATTTCTTCCCAGGGGAACGGGCTGATTTTTTCCCTTTTTCTTTCTACACTGTTCGCAAGATGTAATAAAATTTTGTGTGTCACTGTACATACCCGTCCAAAAATATATGTCCGATAAAAGTTTATAAGTTTTATCGATCCCTGCATGTGTTACATGTGTAATCGCTAAAATTTCTTTCTGTAAATTTCTGGGTATAACTATAGTTTTGTTCAAATTGTCTCTCCAAGGTCTGTCCTTCCAGTTTCCTACGTGCATTAATAAATTAGTTTCCTCGTCAATATATAATGTGTCATAATGTTTACCCTCTTTAAAATTCCGGTTTTGTAAATTTTCTCTGATTATTTTTAATTTTGGATCTTTAATTTGTTCCTCTAAAATTCTATCTAATGCCGGGATTTCTGTTATTGTGTTTATCTGTGCAATATAGACACTATCCTCATTCACATATCCATTTCTTTTCACCGTGTTTTCTCCCTTAATTTGTTCTATCAGGTTAATTTCTCCCCTTGGATTCTCAATGTTTTGTTTTCCCTCATTCTGCTCTGTTTGTTTATTTTCAAAATCATCTCTACTTAAAAAATCCGCTAATAAATTATCTTTACCCGGGACGTGAATAAATTCATAATCATATTCAGATATCTCTAAAAGCCACCTCTGTAATACGCTGGGTGGGTTTTGTATTTTTAAATGCTGTCCCAAAGGTAAATGGTCAGAAAGCACAAAAAACTTTCGGCCGAAAAGGAAATTTCTAAAAAATTTCATTCCCTGATGCATAGCTAATAATTCAATTTTCATGGCCGGATACTTTTGCTCCTGTATCGATAATTTCCTGCTAAAATATGCAATCGGTTTTAAAATCCCATCTCTGTATTGTAAAAGAGCGCCTCCTATGGACTGAATGCTGCCATCGATATTCAGATAAAAGTCTTTGTCAAAATCTGGCTGTATCAGTAAAGGTTTCTTGAAAAAACATTCTTGGAGTTCCTGAAATGCCTCCTCACATTTATTATCCCATTTAAATTTATTATCCTTTCTTGTTAAGTCTGATAAAACCGCGGTTAATTGAGCATAATTTTTTATTGAATTTCTGTAAAAATTACAAATGCCTAAAAATCTTTTTAATTTTCTTAATGTTTTTGGTACTGGAAAAGAAGTGATTTTGTTTATATTTTCATCTGTTGGTGTAATGCCTTTTTGACTAATTTCAAATCCTAAATATGCTACTTTTTCTACAAAAAATTTACATTTGCTGGGTGTCAGAGTTAGGTTGTATTTTCTTAATTTATCGAATACTAATTTTAATTTATGTATTAATTCTGAATAAGAGTTAGCCGGGATTATTATGTCGTCGATGTAAGCTTGTATGTTTTCCTCTCTTAAGTCCGCTAAAATGGTGTCCATAACCTGTTGAAAAATTGGAGCGGAGCTTACATGTCCAAAAACGAGTCTTTCAAATTGGTAGTTGCCATAGGGCGTTGTAAAAGCAAATAATTCTTTTGTGTCTTCAGGTAAAACCAATTGGTTGAATGCACTATGAAAATCCAGTTTCGAATAGTATCTATGTCCGGCTAATTTAGTTATAATTTCATTTACACGGGGAATTTTGTAAGGAAAAAGAGTGGATATGTTATTAATTAATCTCAGATCTAAACATAAACGGTACTCTCCACTTGTTTTACGCACTAAAATCATCGGCGATGCAAAATTTGATTTTGTTCTGGCAATTATCCCTGCTTCTTCTAACTCTTTTAATTGAGTTTTTGCGGTATCCTGCAGTGCGTACGGAACGTCGTATGGCCTGGAACGTATTGCGTGGTCATGTGCAAGCTTTATCACCGGTTTTACGATGTCCGTCGCTCCTAAAGTTTTTAATGATTTTGAAAAAACGTCCGAATATTGCATTACAAATTTGAGGAAATCTTGTTTAATGTTTGGGTCCATGTGGTCAGTATTAAAATCTTCTGTTTTCAAATCTTTTTTTCTTTCTTCAATTATCTCCGGTTTAGCCTGTATTAAATTTATCATCTCTTCGTATTTATGTGTCCGTTCACTAATTTCTGGTTCTTTAATGTCCTGTTGTTGTATCGTAAAATCTGTCGTAATGTTTCCTAAAGCCATGTTTTTATTTAATGTAATTGTCGCATTCGTGTTATTCTGAACTTCAATTTTAATTTTGTTCTCATTCATGTGGTGTATTCCATAATTCATTACAATGTATGATTTTTCTTTGGGTTCGAACAAAACCTCTGTTCCATTTTCTAGACTTTCCTCACTATATACTACAACATTCTCCCTCGAATTCGGTTTGATTTGTACTTTTCTTAAAATTTTGGCTAGACTCGGTCTTTCCTGTATTATCTCATTTATTTGTCTATCAATTTGCCTATCAGAATTTAAAATTATTTCTATGTCGCCTATCTTCAGAATGTTTTTCTGTGTATTTAAAATGGATTGATTTTTCTGTAAAAAGTCAAAACCCAATACTCCCTTGAATTTTTGTGTAAATCTTGCTGTTGTGACAAAAAAAATATGTTTGAACTGTTTTCCCTGAATTTTAAATGGAATTTCCACAGTCTTTATATATTCAATACTATGTCCTGTTAAAGTTGATATTGTAACACTCCTTGACACATATTTAATTTTGACATTATCTTTAATTTTATTGAACAATTCTAATGATAATACACTAACGCTCGCTCCAGAGTCAATCATGAGTTCGCTTTGTATATTTTTAAATTGAGCTATTATTGTTGGCAATTCTGTTTTTTCAATTTGTTCTCCTACAGATGCAATCGTTTCCTCATGTTTTTCAGTACTTTCATCGTTATGTATCTCCAATTTCTTATTTTCTGTTTGTACAGGAATTTCAATTTTTCTCGGGAACTTTACCCTGTAATTTTTCTCTCTTTGTAAGTTATTATTTAAAGCTCCCACAATTAGTTTAAATTATCTCTTCTATTAGGGAAATTTCTGTATTCAAATCTTGTATTCATCTCTCTCCCATTGTTTCTTTGCCCGCCCGATTCTCTGATTCTGTTTTGGTTTGACTCGTCCCTATTATATCGTTGTTCCCTAGAAAATCTACTTTGTGGAGGGGGTGCTGCATAGTAATTTCTGCTCTGTTGATAGTTTCCAAAGGCGTGGTTTGAAATGTAATTGTATGTGTCCGGCTGGGAGGGGTAAGTTCTGTGGTCATCATACGGCTGGGTTTGAAATGAGTGGGGAGGAGACTGTATTTGATTATGCCACTGTATTCTCGCGTTGTTTATGTTTTGATTCTGTGTTTGCTTAAAATCATCAGCTTTGTATATTCGGCATTCTCTCATGAAATGTCCCTGTTTATTACAGTAGTGGCATGTTACGAGTTTTTTTGTTTGTGTCGTGGGAATTTGTACTTTTTCTTGGATTTTTAATGTGTTTATTTCTTGGATAATTGAATTTAAAATATGTGCGTTAAATTCCTGTTGCTCTTTGCGGAGCGTCTCAATTTCTTGTCTATATGTAGCACCATTTACATTTGCCGTTATCGCAGCTAAATTTGCCTGTTCCAAGTTTGTGGCTATTTTTACAGCTTCATCAAAATTTTGTGCATTAGTTTTTATTATTTCTTTCTGGAATTCAGGTGTTACCGCCTCTAAAAATTTACTTAACCTTAATTTATCCATAATCTGTTGTGTCGCTTCACTGTGCTCTGTGTCGCCAATATAATTTAAAGTTAGTGTTGTTATTCTGTGCGCCAGCTGCTTAATCGTTTCTCCCTGTGTCTGTTTTGCGGTCGTGAAAAGGATCTGATTTGTTGTAATGTTCGGTTTTTCTGTAAAGAACTCTAATAGCCTATCCCTAAATTTTTCGAAAGATGTTTCCCTTCTTAATTCTTGTGACCCTATATAAAATTTTCTTGCATTCCCTCTTAACCGCGATTTCACAATTGCTAACTTTTCCTCCTCTGACCAATCCCCCAAGCTGCTTAAAGATTTGATCTGGTCAAAAAAAATTTCTACATCATTCTCTATGCCATTGCATTCCCCTAATAGGTGTATAAGTCCTGGTAATCTGCCCCTCGTTGCTGGATGATTTTCTCCGCTTTCCGTCATTCTAAATTTCACTTTCTCGCAAAAATTCTATATCTAAAATTATCTCCTGTTTTTACACCTCAAAATGTTCCCCCAAAATATTTAAATACAATATCACATAAATTCAAAAACATAATTCTAATCATTTCACTATCTACGCATGCAAATACTTCAATCCTCATAATTAACTCCTCAAATATTACACAAATATTTATATAATTCAAAAATTTCTTAAAAGCTTCAAGTTCCCTAATAATTATATTTTCACATACAATATGGCATGTCTCATTAAGAACACATAATGATTCACTATTTGCTTGCTTCTCATACTGTGAAATAAATTTTCTTAAATTTACTTATATTTATTTTAATTTTAAAATTCTTTCTTTAATTTAATCCTTATTTTACACACAAAAAAATTTTTTTATTCAATCTTTTCATTTCTCATTAATTCCAAATATATTTATTCTCTTCATTAAAATTTAAATTCTGGCATATAACAGGTCTAAAACAGCAAAGTCGCCAGAAGGGTGAAATAATTTTGAATCCAGGTTTGATTGGTCATGATCACCAATATGATAAGGGTGCAATAATTTTGAGTCCAGATTCGAAACTGGTTTAAACGGCACCAAAATGATATGTGAGCAATAATTTTGAGTCCAGATTCGACTGGTCACGGGCGCCAAAATGATATGTGAGTCGTCACACGCCAGGTATTGGCGCTATATAGACCGATCTCGTAAAGTGGAGTAAATAAAGAAATACATAATACCAGTAACTAAAATGAAGAGGCTTAATTTTAACAATAACAAAGAATTTATTTCATTAAGACAAAACCTTATTTAATAACTATTAACATCTGGTAAATTTCATATACCAACATCTTTAGCGTAGTACATTAAGACAATCAAATCTCCTCATTCTATGATCATAATATGAGCATTACAATTATTAACCTATTAATGTGCATTAACTCACTATTCTTACTAGCCTACGTCTTAATGGCCCAGGTTAACCTTATTTAGGAGGGTCAGAGAGATAATAATAATCAAAGTGCAAAAATATGTGTAGAATTGTCCTACCTCGATCATCTTTGCCGATGTCGGACTTTATGACCGCGCGCTCCGGCTCTGTCCCGTGGGCTCGCTCTCTCCGAGATCCGTCGCTCTTGCGACCTTTTCTTTCCACTCACAAAATTCAAGTCTTCGATTTCAAAAACTTAAAGTCCAAAGTTGCTCTCTGTCTCTACCCCCTTAACAAGGCGCCCCTGTCCATAATTGGCTAAGTAAATTAAGGGCTACGCCCTTCAGGCTATATTATTGGTCAAGGCCCCCCTGAAATATGAGATATGCAGTCTCCAGTTTTAAAATCGTTGAAAGTTCTCATGGGAATTTTCCCAAGGTTCAAGTGATATTAATTGACTCTGGGGTCAAGAAGTTCAGCCCCTTCCGTTTGTTGTAACACCTAACGCTGACATGAACTTGAGAAGCACCCTCTCTTTTCGAAATGAATGTCCGGTGCAGCTGCGTTCGAGGGAATGTTACAAAAATTGCCTCACTTCATGAGGGACCGTCTTCTTAGGTCCACTTCCTCTTTCAAAAGAGCAATGTTATATTGGGAATTGAAAATTACAATATAACAGGTGACCACCTGGGAACACCACGTGCTGTTGGCACATTTCGGACGCGGTAGCCCGGTGGTTTGCGCGCTGGATTTGTACGCTGCCACAGCTGCCGCCGTGTTCATGCAGAGTACGATCACGTTAAACATGTGGGTCCGTAAGTCCTTCCGAGAGGTTGGTGGTAGGGGAAGGAGGGTACGGGCCCGGTGAATGCCTCCCCCACTGGGTTCCGGTCTAAATTGGGTGGCACTTCCTGGCCGTCCAAACAGTTACCTTACACCTTTCTGGTAGGTCGGACGGTCTGGGTCTCAACAACCCCCCCCCCCCCCCTCCAAAAGAAAAATAATTTTTTGAATGAATTTTTTAAAGAATTATAAAAAAGGAGGACATTCTAACGTTAAAATACAAAATAATAATTTTATACGTAATGTATTACCAGAAAACAAATGGCACTTATTTTACAACTCTAGCACGGACCGTTCGTTTTCAAGATATCGTATCTTGATTCATAAAAGAAAAATTACGTAAGACAAGAAAGATCAATCATGCTTAAAGCATTGATTATGAAACACTTTCCAACTTCAATGCAATTTTATTTAAGCATGTCTAAAATGCAATACATTCCTCGGCAATATTTTAAAACTTATCACAATACTACATTAATTTATTATATTTGAAAACTTAAACCTTCATCGAAAAAAAAATGAACTACATTCAAATGACGGCATTGAAAAATAAATTGCCTGGTTTAAACTTCTCTAAAATGTGATACATTCCCCGGTAATAATTTTAGAATTATCATAATACTACGATAATTTATTATATTTGAAAACTTCATCGAAAACAACTGAAATTCATTCAAATGACGTCATAGAAAAAATAACACGCCTGGCTCTCTCTATAAAAGCAACATTTCATTCATAAATAATTTCCCATTCATGTCATTCATCACAATACTACAATAATTTATTTTATTTAAAAATTAAGACCATGGAGCTAGCTACAAGTAATTAAACGCTATGCGTAAAACTTCATCGAAAAAAATCGTCCTTCTCTTTTTAAAATCAGTGAATATTTCATTCATATCATCTATGCAGACTCCATGAACTAAATGATTTTGTGTTAAAGAAATACAGCAATTGTAATACAACTCATTCTACATATTTTGCTGTTTACATTTTACATAGGTGAAAAATAGGCTTCGTTGTAGAAATAATCAAATTTGGATGAGCATTTAAACTCAAATATATTGTAATTGCGTTGTTTAAGTATGTAGATGCATAGAATTTAAGCAAAAATAAAGTAGTTTTAGGACGGATACAACACTCAATATGAATTAAAAAGAACTTTAAAAATCACGATTTTGAGACAAGATGGATGCCATATATCATTTTGAAATGGGTCACGTGATCGTTTCATATCATGGTCACGTGATCGCTTCATATAAGAGGTGTTATTATTATTTTAATTTTTATTTAAAAAACTACTGAATATATTTCGCTGAATTTTTTTTTATATATTTTATGGAATAATTTGAATATTAATTAAAATTTTCGAAGCAATTTATGAATTTTAAATCCGCTTAAAAAATGTTTGAAAAATTAAGTCCCATAGGGCTCAATGTATTTCATTTTTTGAACCCGAGTTCAATCCAAAACTAATTGGGTGATATTATTCATTTATATTCCCATAGGTTCTACAGACCGTCTGAACGGCATACTAAAATTTCATTTTGATTAAGTCATTTTTATGGCAGTTATCGTGCTAACGGACAGACAGACAGAATGAACAAAGTCATAAACACTTTTCAACTTTGTTGTAAAGTGTTAATAAAAAGGTAGCAAATATCATCAAGTATGCTCACTTTCCGTTTTTAATAATATGCAACCCATCTATTAACATCATTCTCGTATATCTAGCACGTTCCATTCACAAAAGAAGACATTTTTGTAATAGTCCTTGCGCCGAATAATTGCGTTAATTTCACAGGATATTAATAAAAGCTAATTGTATTTGGATGTGGATGTCGCTATAATTGCTAACTGTTATATTAGATTCCGCAAAATGTAAGTTTGAAATACTTTTGCATGTTGCCATCCAGAAAAATGCCAAATTTTAATTGGGAACGCTAGTTGCATGAACAGTTTATGCAAAGAGATCAATAACTTGTAAATGAGGGGGTATTAGAAGGCTCGCGCTTGTGCTGCATAGGTTCTGTCGGTGGTACTAGCCAAACGTCAGAATGCCTTTATCACTTACGTCGCCCGCACGCTCGAACAGAGTAATATACTTCCTTCAAAAATACGTCCAATATTTAACGACGAGTTATAAAGAAGAACTAACTGCCTAGCAGATCCTTGTGTTCCATGGAACTTCAAACAACGCAAGTATCTGTGCGGAGCATCTAATAAAACTAAAATAAATAAAAAAAATACATACGTTAATGGCATAAGATGAGCAACTTATCTTTATCGTAAATCTATACCAGTAGATCATGATGAAACTGGATGCGAAAATTAAAATCGGAACAAGGATTATATTTAATGATAAAAGCTCAGAATCAATCACGCCTTAAACGAGGATGTTGCCAAATTGACTTCCAACACTTTCGCAGAAAATTAAAGCATGTTCTTCACCCAGACCTACCACCTCATCTACAAAGCCAGCCCCATGCCCAGCAATTTGATTTGGTGACGATATACATATTTTTTATTCTTCACTTAAAAGACCAATAAAATTTTAATTAAAGTTCACATATATTTATCACGAAAATCTAAATAAATCCTTATATAATAAATCTATAACATCAGAGTTCTTGGAATTCCTTGAGGATCCCCAGTAGCTTTGTAGGAAAAAATCCATGAGTGTACACGTTAGGTCTATCTATATTAAAGTGACCATGCCCTATCAAATAAAAGTGATTGCAGCGCCCCTAGTGGAGAATTTAAAAGTTTAGTATAACGAACTCGTCAACAACGCGAATTAGACGAAAGGAGCCAATTACAAACTTTTAGAGTTTTGACTAATGGGTAGGAATCGATACCAAGAACGAACGAAAAGTGTATACGGAAGGCGATAAATACCTGTCAGAAAGCAGTATTGTCAAGCTTACAACTTTGTAATTATCTTTTTCGCCCATCTCGTTTTGTTGTCGGTTCGTTATATTAACTTATTTAATTCTCCGCTAGGGGCGCTGTCATTGCTTTTATTCGATCGAACATGGTCACTTTACTGTACATAGATCTAACATGTATGTTCATGCACTGTTCCTTGCGAAGTCATTGGGGTGCTTAAAAGCTTTTCTAGGAAACACAGACATTGCTTTAAAAGTCTAACGTGTTCAGAAGGACTTTGTAAGGTTCACTTTAATTATAGAAGTAACATACTGCAGTCTCAGTATATCTCAATGAATAGAGCGTCCGCTGACTGGACCCATAGAAATATGTTGTTTAAGTAATGTTAAAGATTTCCTATAATTTAGAACAAACATTTCCATTAAAACCTGAAAAATTAAAATTTCCGAAAAAAAAACCAATACTTTACAGTTTAAGCTATAAGTAAATATCAATATATAGTTATACCAGTCATTTACATCAATGCTTCGAACATCCAAAATGGTTAGTGGCCATTAAATGTGACACCTACACATTGAGATAGAAAGAATGAGATAAAACTCCTATGAATAAAAAGCTTGAAAATACCACAATACTTTTAGAGTTACACCTATGTGTCAATAGTGTTAGTAAGATGAATCGTTGTGGGACGGATTGTTGCCAAACCAAAAAATCTGATGTGGGCAGCACATGACTTTTCCTGCAGACTCATACTCACGTTATCTTAATTTTTTCAATAATTCATTATATTGAGTTTAATTGCACAAAATAATGCCCATAATTACTTAAAATGACACTGAAATGGCATTTTTAATTCAATTTTCGTTCTCATTTGGTAAGTGGACTTATTGCGCTGGCGTAGCGAAAATGCGAAAAAATTAAATATCTCGAGAACGGTGTAATGGGGTTGGTCTTATTCATTTCATCGCCAAAAATTACGTATAAAACAAGAATTAAGTGATATATTTGTGCATACGTAGTTTTTTATTTTAGATTTTAACGATTGTTGCGGGCCATTTAAAAAAAAAAAAAGGCAGGTTTTCCTAATCATACCAAAATCTAATCAGCACTAGGGTGACCCACAAGTGATTTATCTACCAAATTTTATAAAATTTGATCAATTAGTTTTTCAACTAGAGTGAATACAGGCAATTTTTCGGGCCATTTCGCAAAAAAAAAAAAAAAGGCGGATTGTTTTATCCCGAATCATACCAAAAAGTGATTAGCACCAGGGTCACACACAAGTGACTTACCTACCAAATTTTATGAAATTCGGTCCATTAGTATTTGAGTTAGAGTGTATATATACATTGCACAAACAGACAGACAGACAGACACATACACAGATATCAAGCTAAAAATAGTGTTCGCATGTTCTAGAGGTCCCAAATCGTGTAGATCCGTCGAAAACTCCAGTTGCGATTTTCGGCATGATTCCAATACTTTTCCTATACATTACCATGTATTGCAGGGAAAGTAAAATGAGATTCTGGCTTGTGTTAAAGTGCTTGACAATTTTGATGTGTTACCCAATCAGTCAGTTCAGTGCATATTATATATATATTAGCACATAAAGTAACTAACATTCACAACAAGTTCGGCAACAAGTTCAGAACTCCTGTGTGTGGGGGGGGGGGGGACTTGGTTGATTTAGAATAAATCCTTATTTGTTTTCTTCGGTACTTGAAGTGAAAGCTGATACGGCAATTAAAATCAAGTCTGGTCTTCAAATTAATGGTAAAAGCCTAGCATCAATCATGCCTCAAACGAGGATGTTGCCAAATTGACTTCCGACACTGACGATGCACTTTTCCCGAAAATTAAAACTCACCTTTTCCCCAGCCAAACCTCATTTATCCCGTGACTGTGCCGCATCCTATTTTTTTTAACGCGATTTATTTTTGTGTTCTTCTCTCAAAAAGATATCGAATTCTGCGCAGGTATATTTAGCATAAAAATCTTAATGAGATGTTTACATGTGGGATTCGGTTGCTGGTGATGCTATTCAAACGTTGAAAGGGGGTGGGGGTGGGGTGGAAGTGTAGTAGTTTAAAAGAGTGATGTGGTTCATTGCTTACCAAGAAGTAAAAGAAATGTGTGTGCATTGCTTTTCTAATTAAAGTATTTGTGTTGGGATAGACTAATGAACTCTGAAGCTGTACGTACTTCCGCATTGGGGGAGGGGGGGACTTTGCGAAAAGGGAAATGAATACGTTAATGATTTTATAAAAGCATCGTGCTCTCATTACACTTTTTCGTTAACTTGTTCACGAAACCTAAGCTATAATGCCGACTTGACCAACTAACGGCCCTCGAAATAGGGTAATACTTATGTAACATATTTAAAATTTATTGGAATTATTAAAAAAAATTATTTCAAAAGCGAACAAATATCTTTACTTAATGAAATACGTAACTGTGATAAAATGTGATACATAAATATCATTGAAAGCATTTTCAGCGGCAGCAAAAATAGTTTGATCGATATTTTTACTTTGCATTTTATATAAGCTGAACAGAACTGTATAAGGGTGAAAAATTCGAATAATAAAATTTTCTATATTATATGTTTATGTCGCTATTCCCCCCCCCCCCCCCCACAGATAAATTATTAATTCCCACATACAAAACGTACACTGCACTTTTCAATAAATAAAAAAACTTAACTTACAAAAAAAGTCTTCCAACCCGAACTCTTCAATGTTAATTAAACATTTATGACAATTAGAAAATATTTAATCATTACAAAAAATATAGTCGATAAATCCTAACAGCAACTTTGAAAACAAATTTTAATAAAAAGCCGTTTTTTCATACAGCACTTACAGAACATGTGTCAAACTTACAGAACATATGTCAACGTCCAAGAAAAACATTATATTTCAATTAAAAATTAAAGCATTGAATATACAATGAAATATAAGCATTTGAAGAAACTAAGTTTTTACTGCGCAGGCGCGAAACGTAGCAATAGTTTTCTTTCATGATTTTGTAGTGAATACTGTTGGGCAACTTCTATAAATAATCCACTGGAATATCATGAAAATTCACAAAGATATCGAAGATATAGTGATCAGTTTTTCTCTGAAAGCACCTGGATGATAAGGAGATTTCCACAAATTGTAAATCATAGGATAGCTTAACTGGAGTAAATACAATTAACTAATATACTAAATACATATACAGGATCTGATTAAAACTATCCGGATATCTGCATGTTCTGCTTAAAATTGGACTAGTTCATTTTCAGAAAACTCCCTTATCATCCAGGTACTTTCAGAGAGTTAGAGAAAAACTGATCACTATATCATCGATATCTTTGTGAATTTTCACGATATTCCAGTGGATTTTTTATAGAAGTTGTCCTACAGTATTCACTGCAAAATCATGAAAGAAAACTGTTGCTATGTTTCGAGCCTGCGCAAAAAAAACTTAGTTTCTTCAATTACGTATATATCTCAATATTCAATGCTTTAATTTTCAATTGATGTATAATGTTTTTCTTGGACGTTGACAAATGTTCTGTAACTTTCGTGGAATTTGATTGAAATCCATGGATATTGTAAGCAAAAAACATGTAACAATTTTTTTTTTTTTTAAAGAAAAGTTTATATCTTCATATATATACGTTTTTGTTTTACAAAAATGTTTATACATATTGAACAAAGCTAGTTAACTATTTTATGAAAGTTACAAATCATGTCCAGCTTTTTATGATACAGGGTGATCAAATATATTTTTCCCCTTTATCAATATCTTGGTGGAACCCTAAATGCACACGTCACCGAAACTTTACTGGAGAGTGTGCGTTCAAGCATGTTCTTCACATCGCTAAAGTTACAGAACACTTCGGCAAGTATTTGTTTTTAGAAATTCGATAAACATTCTAACATCCAAAGTGTCAGGATACTTTTGATCATATAGTGTATAATTAATATCAATTAGTAACTACTATATGGTAAATACAATTAAAATCGAACATGTGTAAACTTGCGCAAATGCAGCAGAATTTTACTATGTATTGATATACAAATACAACTCCAGAAATTAAAGAAATGAATAAATAAATAATTAAATAATTTAATAAATGATTATTGTAAAATAATATTAATCTAAAACTTATTACAATGATTAATCAAAAACTGCAAGAAAACTTCATAGGATTTTTAGGTCATGTGAAAATGCACAATTCAGTAGCAATTTAGCCAATTTATTACAATACTGTAAGGCTGAATCCTATCCAGAAAATTTTGTTGATTTTCACTTTAGAAATTTTAAATTCAATTTATAAATTTGTTAACTATCGTTTTAGTTATCATTTTATAATTACTAAAATAACCTTTTGAGCAAATATACTTTTCACATTAATATTTTTATAAATTTTCGTGCAGTTTTTAATCCAAAAGTAACTTCCATATTTATTGCGTCTGGAGTTTTATTGAAAATTAAAACACTACTTCCCAGAATGATGAAGGCAACTCAAAATATCAAATATTTAATTGTCCACGGCCTCTAGCATCAGTTCACCTTCAAACAATATTTCACAAAACAAAACTTTTTCACGATTTCCCGCCGAATGTGATTTGGGCGCCAAATCCCCCCCCCCCCCCCCCCTCTCATCCTTACTAAAGGGAATAGAGGGGGATGAGGGGTGAGCAGCAAGATTTGGCAAAGCGGCACGTTGATGGATGAGGAGACACATTGAGTTGACGCGCTGCGATATTGCGTTCCTCCGGTGAGGTCAATACCATTGTTGTCCCTCCCACCCACCAAATATTTGGCTTTGCCCCCTGCTTCACTTACCTTTTCGCTCGCTTTTTTTTTTTCCCGCGCTCACCGCTTTCGTTTTCGTCTTTTCGGTGTGTTTGTGCGTGTGCGGAGGGCCGCGACCTAAATAATAAACAGAAGGGATAAAAAGCGCGGTAAAGTGTCGGGGTTTTGGTTTTGCTTTCGAAAATAATCTGTCTGGGAAGCGTTGAAGTTGGATGGAGAGTTTAGTTGTTTGCAGGTTCCGAAATGGATTATTAGAGAGATAAGATGATAAATGGCGGATGAGCAAATAACTGAAAAACACCGTGGTTGTGAATAGGATAAAAAATATTATGTAAAAAGTAAAATTTTCATTAATATCACAGCTAAAACAGATTAGTAATTAGTATTAACCAATGGAGGCAAAAAATAAAAATAAATACAGTTTAATAAATATATAAAAATAAATAAATAAAGTTTAGTTGTTTGCAGGTTCCGAAATGGATATATTAGAGAGATAAGATGATAAATGAGGATGAGTGAATAACTGAAAAACATAGCAGTTGTGAATAGGATAAAAAATATTATCTAAAAAGTAAAATTTTTCGTCAGCTAAAACAGATTAGCAATATTGGACAACCAGTGGAGGAAAAAAATAAAAATAAATAAATATATCCTATTTCTTCAGGTGTGATTGCTCTGTCTTTATATATTGAAAAAAGAGACTGATTTTTGCTAATTTGAATTTTTTTAATTCATTAAAATTTTAAATTCAAATACTTGGTGTATAAAATAAAGATATTTTTAAAAAGGAAAACGTGCAATTTAAGTGTCCTCTTTAATAAACCAATGGAATTTTTCTAAATGCCAACTGACAAAATTACAGAAATTTTATCCAAATCACTGAATTCTTACCACAGAAACATCAGGATATTTTTCGTCATTCCGCTTGCTTCAATTTCTCCATGTTAACCTATGGAGAAGAAAGTACCTAACTAATTCGTTCAGTGTTTAGAATTTTTTCCTAATGTTTTTTGCTGAGCATAGACGCTGAGAATGTTTGTACTTTAAAAAAAAAAAAATAATTAGAAACATGTCTAATAATTTTGTAAAATGCATTCATTTTAATGCATGCATTACTTTCTGATACATATTAAAAACAATTCCAACTATTATACCTATTTTCTTAAAAAACACAAAACTTCCTCTTTTCAGAATATATACTCGACAAAATAGTAGAAAAACTTCTCAAAAACTGAACGAGTTAGAGATATTTCTCATAGTTGGTTAACATGGGGAAAATGAAACGAGCGGCTGGAAGGAGAATATCCAATGTATCCGTTTACAAGATGTAACATTCCTAATATTTCGAAAATGGCTCCTGTAGCTAGCCCCTACTCAATGATGTTATTCATTTCTTCGATTAAAGCTTGATTCTTATTTTTTTTTAAACATTGTAACATTTTTACGGGCCTTCTACAAAGGAAATCTCAATTAACAAACTGTTCCTTATTCATTTAAAGATCTCTTTGGGGGAGGGCGGTTTTTTAATATGTAAAATTGACCGAGAAAAACATTGTCAAAGTTATAGGACTTAAATCACTTTGACTCTATCAAAAGAAACGACGATAACATAAATTTCAGGGGATGTACAAAAACTGAATTTTTGCAGATAAAATTTCTATTCGAAAATTTAAATACGTACCTATCTCTACAAAAAGTTATATGCAGTCTTCAATTATCCATCAAAAACTCTAATGAATGATATCTCGGAGAATTTTTATCGTATGACAATAGAATTTTTTTTTTTTTACTCATTGGGCTATGGAAAATGTTTTTATGATTAAAAAATAATTTTTTTTCTTGAGCGGTCTGTATAAAATATTACGTTTTGTACCTTTTTACTAAAAGTATCACATGATCGAAATTTGCATTACGATGATAGTCTACCTAATCAAAACAGCTTTTAAATTGGAACCACGGTTTTACGACCCATCATTTAAGATATATTTAATCGCGCGATATATTTGAAACACCCTTTATAAGCATTTAGTTCCCTTCAATTTATCCGCCAACTCCGACTCGCTCTATTAAATCTATTCACTACCGTCTTTTGACCACCAAAGCAAAACGTCTACATCTCTGAGAGAGCTGGGGGCCCATCAAAAGAAATCAATCGGTCAGTTCCGTTTTCGTTTCCCCGTAACCTAGGTTACCGGACCATCCGGAAGATCTCTTTAAAAATATAACAGTACGTACACTCAATACTTGAACAAAGTGGGTAAGGTGAATTCGCCTTACGTACCTGGGAGGTAACACCTGGAGCCTGCGCCCCTGGAGTCAATCAATCGATCGGGGGCCAGCGCCCCTTATCGAGAGAAGCCATCTGTCGCGTTAAGACGAGATTTGATTTCTACAATAGGAAAGATTTGGTACGGGAGGGCTGAAATGGAAAATGTCAGTTTTATGCGTTGAAGTGAAAAGAATACCCTGGAGATAGGGGCATTTCCTTCCTTTTGAATCCGAAAGAGAATTTATTTTTTTAAGGGCTCAGAAACAATAAAATATAAAATGTTCAAGTGCAAAGTACATCTGGTGATACCGAAGAAGATATTTGTATAGGTTTTGCTGCTGATAGATGCAACAACTATAAAGGGGGAAAAAATGGAGTGATTATTTTCTATTCCGTATTTTATTTCCACCGTATCTGTATGTCAGCTCTACGATAGTGATACTATACAAACTGTAGTGCTTGCTCACGGTTACAGTTGTGCCCCTATATCCGTCAGTAATACGTTTCTAGATCGGCCGCGGTTCTGTGAAATTGCTTATAGTATCGAACTCTATACATAATGTGATATTTGTTCAGCATACGGTAAATTTTAATTCATAAATTAAACTTAATACACAGTAGTCATTACCACCATTAAATAAAGTAATAATAAAGTGTGCATTTTGTACACTACATTTTACATTTACAGTGTGCGTTCTTTCTCTCTTGTATGAAAGCAAGAGTTTATGTTTTTGTCAAATCCTTAAGAAATAATAGAATAGAGCGATTGAAAAATGCAGCACAAGTATACTGTACAGTATCATATGCAGTTTCCAAAGAATGACAAACCAATACTTTCCAACGAAGTGCTGCATGAGCAATAAAAAAGCATGTTATTGTTACACATTTTTCAATAGATACCTTATGTACGTACTTGTACATAGACAGTAATAAAAATGCTATATTTTAAATGTATGATCGATATAACAATGATAGAACGATAAAGAAATACTGTTGCTCAAAGAGTGCAGACCCAGCTTTGGTTTAAAACTAATAAACTGTTTATTTCTTTAATTTAGCAATTTTTTCTCAAACCGCGGACACTAAAATCAGTGGACCACAAATGTGCATTCATATTCATACTTATATGTATGTAAAAAGGAAATTAAAATTAAAGTACGATTGGAAGAAATAATATAAATAAGATTAAAACAAGTTAGACTTCTAATTTAAAATCAACATCAAAATAAAACGAACTTGTGTGAATTCTTTTAAATTAAACGAGTATCTTAAACTGTCATAAAAACTGACTCATCTGATATTTTTTCTCCCTCTTTTCATTACGCCAAACTATTTCATTATTTCCAAGTTCTTAAAGACAAATTATTTCCGGAGTAAAAAAGAACGAGGACAGCCATATCTTTAGATTTTTCTCTTTACTCCAACGCATAAAACGTGACATTTTCCTTCCCCACCCTCCTCGTCATCACTCCCCAAACTCTCCGTTTCTGGAAATCAAATTCCGTCCTATCGCGACAGATGCCCTATCCAGGGAGAGCCGGACAATAGTTGAATTATTGACTCCAGGGGTGCAGGCTCCAGGTGTTAACCCCCAGGTATGGAGAGAAAGCCCACATTACCCCTTTTGTTCAAAGAGTGTACCGTTATACTTATAAAAAAGATCTTCCAGATGGCCTGGTAACCTTGGTGACTGGAATACGAATCTGACCAATTGATTTCTTTTGATAGGCAAACTCTCTCACAGATGTAAGGTGTTTTGCTTTGCTGATCAGTGGACGGTAAGGTAGAAATAATTTAATAGGGCGAGTTGCAGTTGACGAATAAAATAGAAGTAGATAAATGCATATATTCATTACTGTGATCAAAACCATTGGTAACCTTGGTAACTGGAAAACGAATCTGACCAATTGATTTCTTTTGATAGGCAAAGCTCTGTCACAGATATAAGGTGAATTGTTTTGCTTTGCTGATCAGTGGACGGTGAGGTAGAAATAATTTAATAAGGCGAGTTGCAGTTGACGAATAAAATGCAAGTAGATAAATGCATATATTCATTACTGTGATCAATTGGTAACTGGAAAACGAATCTGACCAATTGATTTCTTTTGATATGCAAAGCTCTGTTACAGATGTAAGGTGAACTGTTTTGCTTTGCTGATCAGTGTACGTAGATCAGTGGTGAAGTAATAAAAATTTAATAGGGCGAGTTGCAGTTGACGAATAAAATGGAAGTATATAAATGCACATATTCATTACTGTGACCCAAACCAAAGCACTTATTTTACAACATTTGCTGGTACTGGTTAACATTTATCTTCGTACAGAATATATAATAAAGAAATTTTAAATTTATAATTATGTGCAAATTCCTTAAATGATATTGTTATTCAAAACATTCTATTAAAATTATTTAATTTAATTCTCCTACGAAGAAATATAAGAATCTCTGTTCTCGCTATACAAAATTATCTTCACAGGCAGATCTGAAGAATAAAACATCCTGGTCCCATTTTGAATCAGCATATACCAAAATGAAAACGCTAAAATGGTATTAGAAGATCATCTTAGTTACCCCTATCATCTTAGTTTCTCAGCAATGCATAGTAATATATAGGAAAAGTATTGTAATTATACCAAAAATCGCAACTTGAGTTTTTGGCGGATTCACACGTTTTGAAACCTCTAAAACACGAAAAAACTATTTTTAGTGTGACGTCTTTATGTTTGTGTGTCTGAGTGGTCAATGTATGTATCCACTCTAGCTAAAAAACTAACTGACCAAATTTCACAAAATTTGGTAGATAAATCACTTGTGGGTAACCTTGGTGCTGATTAGATTTTGATCTGATTCGGGGAAAAGGAACCTGACTTATTTTGCGAAATGACCCGCAAAAATCGTATGTATCCACTCTAACTGACAAACTAATTGACCAAATTACACAAAATTTGGTAGATACGTCGCTTGTGGGATACTGTGGTACTAGTTAAATTTTGATGCGATTCGGGAAAAAAAAATCTGCCTTTTTATTTTATTTATTTATTTTTTGCGAAATGGCTTCAAATCTAAAATATCTGATTGAAAATAAAAGACTACATATGCTCAAATGTATCAATTAAATGCTTGTTTTATACGTAATTTTTTGACGCCAAAAGGAATAAGATCAACCCCATTACTATAAGATGGGCCATTTTCGAGATATTTAAATTTTCAATTTTGAGGAACTGAAGAAGTTTTTCACTATAGTTAAAAAACTATTTAATGAAATTTCTTAAAACTTTGTAGTTAAGTCCCTTGATGTTCATCCTGGTGCTGATTAGATTTTGATATGAGTCGAAAAAGTATAACAGACTCTTTTTTTAAAAATGGCCGCAAAGATAGTTGTTGTTGCTGATACCCAGACCGTCCGACCTAAGCCGCAAAGATAGTGAAATCTGAAATAAATGACTAAAATGGTTGAACTATATTAATTAAATACTTGTTATTCAGGAAAACTTTGACAAGTAAACGAATAAGACTGACCCCATAACTGTAGGATGAACCGTTCTTGAGATATTTTAGTTCTTTTGAAATTTGAGGGCCTGAAGAATTTAAAGTGAATTAAGTTACCAAATGAAACGAGGGTGTAATAAAAAGGCAAATTATATAAAACATCAGATAAGTATCCATGTCATTTTCTGTAATTGAATTCAATGTAATGCATAAAGAAATAAAAAAGGACAAAATGAATTTATATCTGTAGGGAAAGTCACGTGCTACCAACATCAGATTTTTACTTTCCTTATATACATAATGTATAAGGAAAGTATTGTGACGGGGTCGAAAATTCGAATTCGAGTTTTCGACGGGAGAGCACGTTTCAAGCATCCTTGATCACAAATCAAACATTTTTGAAGTGATGTCTGTGTGTGTGTGTGAAAGTGTGTGTGTGTGTGTGAGCCTGTGAAGACGATAACTGACGAATGAATAGATGATTTGAACGGAATTTGGTACAAAAATCACAATCCGTAAACACTGGAAGTCTATTGTTTTTATACGCAATCGAATGTTCAGAACCCCCCTAAATTTTCGAAGGAAATTTTGAAAAAATTGTCAAAAAATCAAAACCACTAATAAAGTTGCGCAAATAGATATTTCTTATGTAATTTTTTATTAGAAAACGATTGACATAAATTTTATAACGCTAACATGAACCGTTCTCGAGATACTGCACATTTTCCAAAAAAATTACCAAAAAGTCATATAAAATAAAAAAAAATATTTCCTATTGAGAAACATGTTCACTTTCCATATGTAATACCATGCGATAAATTTTGTGACATAATTTTCGTGGAACTAGCTCGTTCCATTCATGTAAAAAGATACTTTGAATAATACTTTTGTATTTGAATGCCAATAGTCATTTATCTGCTGTAAGAATAACTTATTTCTCCGTCCATAACGCTTGGCGATATTTTGGCGACGAATTTGGCGGAATGTCGCCAACTTGACGACATTTTTAATTGTTGCCAAATTAACAAAAATCTCGCCAAATGGGTAAAAATGACGCCAAATCAATGAAAATGACGACTAATTAAAGGAAATTCAATATCTTGGAAAGAATATCTTGGAAAGTGTCTACTATAAGAATAACATTTTTTTAACTGTAAAAGTAGTAAATTCATTGCATTATATAAGGAAAGTCATGTTTTTTATTCTGTTTCAACAATTAACTAAACTCAATATATGCGTTAGAAATTTTTTTGCCAAAATAAAATAGATAACTTAAAAAATTGAAAACATCTAAGCACGGCACATCTTATTTAATTATGTAAGATAAGGAAATCAAGCGAAAGAAAAAAGTAAAAAATGAATTAAACTATCATGTACATAAATATTTCTCAATGTGATTTATTGAAATATTTTTAGCTATATATTTTTGAAGAAATAAAAATTACAATTGTTTAAATACGTAGTATTTAACACAATTAGGATAACACGCCAGTTAATCTCTCTTTTTGTTTCCTTCAACGAGAGAAAATATTTTCTGTAGCTCTTGTCATATTCACTTTCCGATAGAACTATTTATTTGATTTTCATTTTTTCTCACCAAAGTTCAAGAACATAAATTCTATTTTGGATTCAAAAGGAATATAACAGTCCCATCTGCAGGCTTCTCTCTTCACTTGAACGCATGAAACTGACATCTCCCCTTTCTGCTCTCCATTGCAATCCCCCCAGAATTCTCCCAGAAATAAAATTTTCACCAAACGCGACAGATGTCTTCTCCTTATCCAGTGGCGCTGGATCCTGATCGATTGATTGACTCCAGGGGCGCAGGCTTCAGGTGATGCCTCCAGGTACGAAGGACACTCACCTAATTGCCTTTGCTGCAGGAGTGTATCACAAGCATTTCAGATATCTTCCAGATGGCACTGTAATCTTAGATACGAGAGATTGAAAACGCAACTGACCAGTTGATGGCTTTTGATTGTTGATTGGCAATGGAGATTGAGAGACGATTTTGATTGATAGGTCAATAGACGGTGGTGAAAAATAGATTACATAAAGTGAGATGGGGTTAGGACAGTTAAGCGGACATTGCCGTTTTTATAATCATTGCTCTATTGAAAATTTTATATTTCTTTTTCGTATATATTTCTAAAATCTTATTACTTTCCTTATATACAGAATGTATAAGGAAAGTATTGTGACGGGGTCGAAAATTCGAATTCGAGTTTTCGACGGGAGAGCACGTTTCAAGCATCCCTGATCACGAATCAAACATATTTGGAGTGATGTCTGTGTGTGTGTGAAAGTATGTGTGTGTCAGTGAGTCTCTGGAGACGATAACTGACGAGCGAATGGACCGATTCGAACCAAATTTGGTACAAAAATCACAATTCGTAAACACTGGAAGCCTATTGTTTTTATACGCAATCGAATGTTCAGAACCCCCTTACATTTTGGAATGAAATTTTGAAAAAATCGTCAAAAAACCAAAACCGCTAATAAAGTTACGCAAATAGACATTTCTTATGTAATTTTTCATTAGAAAACGATTGGCATAAATTTTAGAACGCTAACATGAACCGTTCTCGAGATATTGCATATTTTTCAAAAAAATTATCAAAAAGTCATATAAAATAAAAAAAAATATTTCCTATTGAGAAACATGTTCACTTTTCATATGTAATACCATACGATAAATTTAGTGACATCATTCTCGTGGATCTAGCTCGTTCCATTCATGAAAAAAGATACTTTGAGTAATACGTTTGTATTTGAACGCCAATAATCATTTGTCTGCTGTAAGAATAACATATTTCTTCGTCCATAACGCTTGGCGAGATTTTGGCAACGAATTTGGCGGAATGTCGCAAACTTGGCGACTTTTTGAAATGTTGCCAAATTAACGAAAATCTCGCCAAATGGATAAAAATGACGACTAATTGTCGAATACTCAATATCTTGGAAGGAATATTAGTATTTACTATAAGAAAAACCTATTTTTTTACTGTAAAAGTAGTAAATTCATTACATTATATAAGGAAAGTCATGTGTTGCCCACATCAGATTTTTTTTTCTGTGTGAAGACTTATACACAGATATAACTGAAAATATGGATGATTTCTATTCAGTGATGCTCAAAATTGATTTGTGCGGAATTTTTGACTCAAATACTTCTTTTTATATAAACTACCAACAGATACACTCGACGTTGCTCATGATTTAAAATGTATGCTAATTTCTGTAGTATTTTAAATGACAGTATTCCTCGAAACATCCTATTAAAATATTTAATTTAATTCCCTTAAAGAGAAGTATAAGGATATCTGTTCTCGCTAAGCAAAATTAGCTTCACAGGTAGATCTGAAGAATAAAACATCTTGGACCTGTTTGTACACAAATTAACAGAAATTATGAAATTTGGTTAATAAAAGCCAAAATGAAAACGCTAAACTGGTATAATGGAAGATATTCCCATACCATTTTTATCTTGCTCCAATAGCAAACAATATATTAAAAAAATCAAACAGGGGGATCGGCCTGCAACAAGCTTAATATAAAAATAAAAATAATAATAATAATGCTACCGGCAACCCTGCGAGTCTTTGCGTATTACTCTGCACAATTCGCACATGTTAATTATTATTTATTTACTTTGTTAATTATTAATTATTTCGATAGAGCTATGCGAGAACTTTAAAATGCAACTTAAAATGAGGCGAACTTTCTAAGTTGAAAATAAAAAAGATATAACTTTATAAAAATTTGAGTAAAGTTAGTAATTCTGACATAATTCATCTTATCCTTAAGACAAAAATTTCAATTAAACTACAAAAGCATGTAATAGGCGGGTTTGTTTGAGGTTTGATTTATCTGACAGATAATGAGTTAAAATTGTTTGCAAATTTTAATTAAAAAATATTAAAATTTCTAATTTTAATTTGCAAAACAAATTTTTAAACTAAGTTACAGAGGTGTTGAAGACCCAGACCGACCGACTCGTCAACAAGGACATGAGCAGCTATTAGGTCGGCCGGAAGTTACAGAGGTGTGTAATTGATGAATTTTTTTGAAGTATCGATTTAGTTGACAGACAATTAGGTAACTTTTATAAGTTCAAATTTCAAAAAGCTAAATTTTCAATTTTTAATTATCGAAAAATCGGCAATTTAATACAATATTTCTGAAGAAAGCAGTAAGATCATTCCATTTTTTCTATTCCTCTGTGTAAAGGGTGGAATTCCAAAAATTCACTCACAGAGCCGAAAATAATTATTGCGTCGCTAACTTAAAATATTTTTCAAAAATTTAAAATTTTTCCCACAGATTAGCAGTAAAGTTTGTGATCATAAAAAAAAATAAATAAAACATAGACATTTTACAGTGCCTGAATATTTCATTTGTAAACTAGACCAATCGCGAAGGATCGCAATTTAAAAATAAAATGTCATTTTTGCACGCTGAAATCGAGGGTTCCCCCCCCCCCCCAATCAATAAAAATTGGAAAATAACGTCAAAGATACAGAATAAGCTTTATTAGCACCAGAAAATATTATTTTTGGTTTACTGTAAAATATTTTGTTTAAACTTCATTTAATCGGTTAAATCTCGCCATTTAACTGTAAAAAGTGGATGAAAACAAACTTCAATATTAGTAACGTCCAAAAAACTTAAAATCGGAGAAACTCTAGTGAATATGATTTTGAAAGATAACATACTTTAATTTATGATATAGATTAAAAAAATAGGATAATTATTTGTGAACTATGCACTCTAAAGTAAGTTAAAATTTAACATTCTTTCACGGTCACGGTTTTAATCGTACATTTTAAAATCAAAATTAATTTGAAAGAGAATTTAATGCACTTTTTTAAAATTGTAAAGATTAAAAGAAATGGATAATCAGAACACGCACCAATTAATAAACCCCCAGCCAGTAATCAAAACTGTAGTTTCGTTCTCAACAAATTTTCAACCCAAGATTCAAACGAAAAAATGCATTTAAAGATATCCTGAACGCATTTCGAATAGTTTTTGAAATATTTCTATCGGTATGTGTATGTATCTGTGAAGTGCGTACACAAGTGCTCAAGAACGAATGCACGTATCACTGAAATTTTATATGTAGGTGTATTCCCATGTGCGCCCATAGAATTTTTTCCTGGGGGTAGGATAGGATGTACAATATGGACAAGTTTAATGTCCACCTTTGTGACTTTAAGCACTCAGGGCAGGGCTAATGCCCCCCTTGCCCTCCCCTATTGGCGCCTCCATGTATTCTGTAGAAAATTGTGAATATGGCACTTAAACATGTCTTCGTTTGTTCGTTTGCTGCGCATGCACATATGCGGCTTTGCCATGCCCGTTTTATGATGTTTAATACGCTACGTCCTAATATGACCATGTCTTATGCCCTACGTATGCCTTTTCACCTCTTTAAGAACGTAATACGTTCTAAATAAGCCTTTTTATGCGCCTTAAAAAAGCGCGAATGTAAAAAAATTATTTACCATTTAAAAAACCTACTGATATCATTTAAAAAACTATAAAAAAATAAATCATTTCAATGAGGATCATAACTGCCTGCTTCAATTTTTACTCTACAATAATTACCAGCAAATATATGCAGATATTTTATAGAAACCGTAAAAAGTATTGGGTAGATCTTAAAAATTATTAAATAACTTAAATGTTTAAGAAACTACTAAATTTCTCCATTGAAAAATCTACATTAAGTAAATCTCACCTACCTTGAAATTTAAAATATATTGCCTTTGAAAAATAAGCTCTCTATATTGCCTTAGAAAACCTTCAAACTTCGTCCTTAAGCAATTTATACAACAAAGTGCCGTGACGCGCAATTCGAAACACAAAATATTATAAACACGTTAGAAGTATTTGCTTTAGGAACTCTAACGGCGAATTAACAACTTGCTAAAAATGACAGACTTGTCAGGAAGTACTCTAAAATTAAATACAAACATTTTAGCTCTCAAAAACCTTCATGATATTCACCCAAGAGAAACACATTCTATCCATCAGTTATTAAAATATTCCTTAATTACAGCTTTGAAAATATTCAAACATAAACAAATCTCTCTCTTGAAAATAAGCACTTTTATAATATTGTGATTCTTTTTTTCCCTTATGTTACCTGGAGCTCAATGGGGGAATCATGTTTGTTTTGTGGGTGAGGAGGAAAGATTCGGGTTTCACTCAACTTCTCAAAGCCTCACTTAAAGTAATAAATTTCGATTTAATTAGCGAAAAAGGCACACAAAGAGCCGGCTGGTAAATGACATGTCGTTTAAAACAAAATTGTTGACGTTAAGTAATATTATGTTCAATGAAACAGTGTTCTGCTTGCTCTTTAGTTCCTCACCTGACTACGAAATAATATTAATTGCGTTATCAGTGCGAAACTAATTGTGCTATTTACTAGTTCAAAAACAAAATTGTTGAAATTAAGCAGTACTCAATGAAGTAGTATTGTACTCTTTAGTTCCTCACCTGACTACGAAATAATCTTAATTACGTTATCAGTGCGAAACTAATTGTGCTATTTATTAGTTCAAAAACAAAATTGTTGATGTTACGTAATATTATGCTGAATGAAACAGTGTTGTGCTCTTTAGTTCTTACCTGACTACGAAATAATATTAATTGCGTTATCAGTGTTAAACTAATTACGTTGTCAGTGTTAAACTAATTGCGTTATCAGTGTTAAACTAATTGCGCTATTTATTAGTTCAAAAACAAAATTGTTGATGTTAGGTGATATTATGCTCAATGATACAGTGTTGTTCTCTTTAATTACAAAATAATATTAATTGCGTTGCCAGTGCGAAACTAATTGCGCTATTTATTAGCTCAGAAACAAAATTGTTGATGTTAGGTAATATTATGTTCAATGAAACAGTGTTGTGCTCTTTAGTTCCGTACCTGGCTACGAAATAATATTAATCGCGCTATTTATTAGTTCAAAAATAATTGTGCAAATAATGAAATGCAGTTGTATAAAATATTTGCGCTAATGATAAAGCAGCAATTATGCGAAATAATTGATAATGGATTGGTGCAATTTAATTTCATTACACCATGACAACTCAAATTGTAAATATTCATCACGGTTCCTCTTCCATATTTAATTTCCCTCTCTTTGTGAATCTTTCATGTCTCCTCCTCCAATAATAAAAATTGAGAAGCCGGGCTCCCTCTTGTCGCCCCCCCCCTACATCTCGAGTGGTATCCATAGGCGTAAAAGTATGTCTGTGGTGACATTCGTCTACCCCTTCTATGGGCAACCCTGATTACTCCATCCTGATTACATCTGCGATATTAATTACTTCGCAACAAAATAATAGCTAGGCACTTGATACATACAATTATTTGCCCATACATCGTGAACCATTTAGCCGTCACAAGACGTTGCCTCGACGCACCAAACATAGTTCAAAGTCCACGAAAAAAGGCGGACGACTATATTAAAAAGCTAATTGAAATAGTGCTTTTTCCACAAATTTCAAGCACAATATAATTTCAAAGTTAATATAAAATAATACAAAGTTAATGGAATATTAAATCCAAATTGTTTTGTGTGCAAAATTATTATTTATTTAAGGCAAATTATTTTTTTTATTAATTTTAAAACATTTCAACTGCTTTAAAATGCAAATAATAGAAGTATCAAACAGCCGTGTTATAGAACGCAGAATTTCCATAAAGAGGCATGTTTTTAAGCCCTAAACTGATCTCTTTCATCTTTACAGTATACGATAACAGTATACGGAGAACAGTATACGATAAGTAAATAACCAAGTAGTACATAAGATCATAATTGTTGCGGCCTAGGTTGTAGAACTAAAATCATGATTGTAACTTTTGTGTTACAACTCTACAGACTTTAGTATAGTGTTATTCTAAATATGATTCAAGTGGTATTCTAAATATGATTCAAGCTCACCACATACTAAACCTATGTCAGGGCACTCCTTCTATAACGTAATTAATTTAGTGAGACCACAAGTTATAAAATAACTGTACAATTGTGACATAGTTCATTGACGTTGTTTTGGAGTTATCACTACAATTTGCTTCCTAAAGGTAGAGAAGATAATGCTATTTTACTAGTTCCTTTCCAATATAAATTTCTGCTAAAAGATGAAGTTATATTGAAATGAGGACATGCCATTCAAATAAGATTTAGCAGATTACGTATGTTTTTTTAAACTTCATATGATACAGTAAGTAATTTTATTTAATAAAAATATCGTAAAAGTGTCTGATCCCTGTTTGTTCTAAAACCGAAGCCTCATTAATTTCATAACAAACTCCACTGCTGACTGTTACTGGTCAAATTATATATTCAACAACTGTCACGCCAAAAAACGACCCACTGCAACAGTAGCGACTGACTTGAGATGATGAGTAACTCATTCAGTCTAAACTGAATGACTTCTTATTCATTCAATATCATTTCCGTCAAGTTTTTTGGCACCTGCATACGATTTTTATCCACTAAGATATCGCAATGCTAAACATAGCTTACATTATTTATCCAGCATCAAAGGAACCCAACAATAAATAAAACCTCTTCACAGAATGAAAACTTACCCAACCCTAACTAATCTAACGCTTTTAAACTGTTTAAGAGATTCGGAACTATCTTCAAGGATCCAAAAGATATCTTTTATTTATTTTTTGCGAAATACACCCTCATCTAAAATGAAATTAGAGAGGGATCCAGTTAGAGGGCGGGAGTGTGGATTAAAAGAACATCGAATTAGGACGCAGCGAGGAAAAGTTTTTCTTGTTGGACATTCGTCTATAGGAAATGACTGCATGAAATTTCATTAGAAAGTAACGAAAAGCAAGAACAGGGGAAGTTCATAGCAAGTGCAGATAATAAATACTTCATTAATACTAATCATTCGTATTAAGTCAAATGATGCTTACAATCACAGTAAATAAAACCGCTACTTGTGAGAATATAACTTGCTAGTACTTACTTGAAGAATACAGGCCTAAGATAATTAGGTGACAACATTAGTTTCGAAGACGTTATGTGCCCTCTTCCTCGGATAAAGAATAATATGCTCTAAAAGATATGCAACTGCCAAATAACTTACCGTTTATTATGCATAATAACTTATATTAAGATCATAACGTTTATTAAGATCATGCTGTTCCATTTAAGAGACGTATTCAGAGAGTGTTGTGAATCTTTTCTCGGGTCAAAAACAGTATGCTCTTGAACTTAACAAACACTAAGATACAACTGTCAGTTATATCTTAGCGTTCGTTTTGTTGTATCTTAACGCTTTGCGTTTGTTTTGTTGTACCTTAGCATTTTGCGTTTGTTTTGTTGTATCTTATCGCTTTGCGTTTGTTCCATATTAATAATGTTTGTTAAGATACAACTAGCAGTTGTATGTTAACGAACACTGTTCTTGACTTGAGGAAGACGGATCATACCACCCTCAAAACAATGGCAGTCACCAATGATTCTCCGATGCCTACTTTCTTCAAGGAAGTATTGGCAATTTATAGATATTTATAGTGCTTCTACCAAATTTGTAATATTTATCGCAAATTCTGCGACCACGATAGTAATATGTTACGAGCATTTTTCTAAATAATGGCCCAAACCATTTTACGGTCATCTAATTACGGATACTATTTAATTTTACGGACAAATTTCTCAAACTTACGGTCAAGTAATTACAGTCAACTTTAATTTTACATACGATTTCTTGAAATTCACGACTATAAAATTGCTGAAAAAAAAAAAAATTACAGATAATTTTCTCAAAATTTACAGCCATAAGAAAATTTTCATGGCCAGTTACTTTTTGTTCTGTATATCTTGCTAAAATAAAAATACTAAAAAATAATACGTTAACACTTACAGTAACGGTTGGCATGCTGACTTTAATGATATTCCATTTTTACACTTACCTAAAAAAGAATTAAAACGTTAGCATTATTGCAATATATAAAATGTAAATTAAATGTATACGGTGACTGAAATCAAAACAATGTCATAACTAATAAACAGCAATGCGTTAAAAAGATGTATAATAATCAAAACGGTAAAACAACACTGCCACAATTATACAGTAGTAGAGCATTAATCAGTGGAGTAGGTAAGGAGAAGTTATGGATCATAACTCCCAATTCAAGCATTCTTTACTAGGAACGCTGCAATCACTTTTATTTGATAGGTTTAACTATAGTCAACTGATTATGCCCTAACGTGATGTATTGTCGCAAGAAAAAAATTATTGGGGGGGGGGGGACCAAATATTCTGTCTCCTACTTCTCCAAGTGTCACTTCTCTGAACTTCAATGGATGCAGATGGGTTCCTGGGTGGGGTTGTGCCCCCATATCCCCCCTTGGTGAAGCCACTGCTAGCGTGTACACCCATGGATATTTCAAAGTTTTGGGGGTGGACATTCTTAGGAACTCATGCATGCTCGCCCGCTACGCGATACATAGCAGAGCGTATACCTAGTTACATCAGTATTCTTCAAATTGAGGGGGGAAAAACTGTTTATGAAAGAGTTATTTTGTAAAATAAAATTGTCAGCAAATAACGTATAGGATGAAATTATTGCTGGTATGTATTGATTGAAATCATTGGATGAAATCCTTGGGGGTGGACTTATAAGGACATTTTAGGAATTCATGCATACTCGCCCGCTACGCGATACATAGCAGAGCGTGTACCTAGTTTGTTTTCCAAAGTTTTCAAAAGCGATAGAAATGCATAGGAACTCATGCAAATCCGCCCGCTAGGAGATGATACATAGCAGAGCGTATACCTAGTTAAATCTATATTCTTCAAATTAAATAAAAACTGTTTATACATTAAAATTTATTTGCAAAAAAAAAAAAAAATTCTGTCAACAAATAATGCATAGGATGAAATCACTGCAGTCCGTTTCATGGCTTTAGCCATAGAACGGCCTGTAAATATCTATAAGAGAAAGTTTCCAATTTCATTCAATTGCACAGAAGCACATTCGTTAGCGATATCATCGTTAAATGGACTCTATAAAAGCTCTCAAACGGCGAGAGCGACGTTAAGAGGGAACAAGAAATAAAAGAAAACGTCGAGACTTTTAATAAAAGCGATACGGGCCGGGAAAAAACTTTATGAAACACATTCGAAAACGTTATCATTTCTTCGCAAAATAAATGGTCATAAAGGTAAAAACGCTGCAGGAAAAAAATAATTTCTCTCTGTATGTTGTTCCTTTAGAAAGGCTTTCTCTTTATCTGAGACTGCTTGAGTCGTAACGGGCGAGCTGAAATAAATTACGCCGAGCACCAATTATGGATGGGGGGATGTCTTCCGAAATTTTTGCGACTTTAAATCATTTTTATGTAATCATTATTAGCAGGAGTACGACTTAATATTTTATTTATACAGATGCCTTTTCTGGAAAGGCAGGGTTGGATGGAATATGCAGTAGATTACGGCAAGTAGCGCAAATTGGATGGAGTTATGCATGCAAGGATCTTTTTCCCCCCCGTTTTTGCATTAGTGTTATTTTATTTTATTTTATTTTATTTTTAAATCAGGTAATGGGGTGACAGATTTCGAAATGGTGGGTTCTGAATGTAATGAGTGTGTTGCTCGGAGGAGCCATTTCTAAAGATTTTTCTCATCATGTTTTCATCTTTTTTCCCCCTTCTTAGAACTTTTGATGACGAAAGTTTCTTGTCTAAGATGGATAGAGGTAGAAATTCCCGGACGTAAGTTGTGGGTCTTTTATATATGTTTGAATTCTGCATTCTCTCTTTGTCAATAGATATTTTCTAAATTTCTGCGCAAAATTGGGCCCTGGATAACATACCTAATTGGACCAATGTAAAAAAGGTTGGATTCAGTGACTTACACAGAAAATTTCTATTGAGAATGACAATTTTTATGAAATAGTATCTTTAATTATCAATAATCACTAATTAAGCATGAAAAATTATAAATAATAAATTACATAATAAATGGTTAAAGAAATTAAATAATTTACTACTGAAGAAACCGAACTCAAACATTAAGCTCACGCGAGATTTTGAACAAATCCCTGATAACTCGGACAGTGGCGTAACTAGAGTTTTGGTGCTCCGCAGCAAATAATTTTAAGGCATAATTATCTATTAATAATTATAATTTTGGGACATAATGCCTTTCCCATAATGCATAGATAGTACTTAGCTCTTAAACTGAAATTATGCTCATTGCAAAAAGCGTCCCATTCCCGTTCGACTCTTTGAAGCAATCGCTTCGTCTTGTTTCGTAATAGTACGCCACTGAACTCGAATACAGAAGAAAAAATCTGATGTGGGCAACACATGACTTTCATTATATAATGCAATGAATTTACTACTTTTACAGTTTAAAAAATCTGATGTGGGCAACACATGACTTTCCTTATATAATGTAATAAATTTACTACTTTTACAGTAAAAAAAAATCTGATGTGGGCAACACATGACTTTCCTTATATAATGTAATGAATTTACTACTTTTACAGTAAAAAAATAGGTTTTTCTTATAGTAGATACTAATATTCTTTCCAAGATATTGAATTTTCGACAAATAGTCGTCATTTTCATTGATTTAGCGTCATTTTTATCCATTTGGCGAGATTTTCGTTAATTTGGCAACATTTCAAAAAGTCGCCAAGTTGGCGACAGTCCGCCAAATTTGTCGCCAAAATTTCGCCAAGCGTTATGGACGAAGAAATAAGTTGTTCTTACAACAGAAAAATGACTATTGGCGTTCAAATACAAAAGTATTACTCAAAGTATATTTTTTCATGAATGGAACGAACTAGATCTACGAGAATGATGTCACCCAATTTATCGCATGGTATTATATATGAAAAGTGAACATGTTTCTCAATAGGAAACATTGTTTTTCATTTTATACGTCTTTTTAATAATTTTTTTGAGAAATGTGCAATATCTCGAGAACGGTTCATGTTAGCGTTCTAAAATTTATGTCAATCGTTTTCTAATGAAAAATTACATAAGAAATGTCTATTTGCGTAACTTTACTAGTGGTTTTGATTTTTTGACGATTTTTTCAAAATTTTATTCGAAAATTTATGGGGGTTCTGAACATTCGATTGCATTTAAAAACAATAGGCTTCCAGTGTTTACGGATTGTGATTTTTGTACCAAATTTGGTTCGAATCGGTCCATTCGTTCGTCAGTTATCGTCTCCACAGACTCACTGACACACACACACACACACACACACACACACACACACACACACACACACACACACACACACACACACACACACAGACATCACTTCAAAAATGTTTGATTCGTGATCAGGGATGCTTGAAACGTACTCTCCCGTCGAAAACTCGATTTCGAATTTTCGACCCCGTCACAATACTTTCCTTATACATTATGTATATAAGGAAAGTAATAGGTTTTTCATATAGTAGATACAGATCGAACTCGAATACAGAAGAAAAAATCTGATGTGGGCAACACATGACTTTCATTATATAATGCAATGAATTTACTACTTTTACAGTTTAAAAAATCTGATGTGGGCAACACATGACTTTCCTTATATAATGTAATAAATTTACTACTTTTACAGTAAAAAAAAATCTGATGTGGGCAACACATGACTTTCCTTATATAATGTAATGAATTTACTACTTTTACAGTAAAAAAATAGGTTTTTCTTATAGTAGATACTAATATTCTTTCCAAGATATTGAATTTTCGACAATTAGTCGTCATTTTCATTGATTTAGCGTCATTTTTATCCATTTAGCGAGATTTTCGTTAATTTGGCAACATTTCAAAATGTCGCTAAGTTGGCGACATTCCGCCAAATTCGTCGCCAAAATCTCGCCAAGCGTTACGGACGAAGAAATAAGTTATTCCTACAGCAGATAAATGACTATTGGCGTTCAAATACAAAAGTATTACTCAAAGTATCTTTTTTCATGAATGGAACGAGCTAGATCCACGAGAATGATGTCACCCAATGTATCGCATGGTATTACATATGAAAAGTGAACATGTTTCTCAAAAGGAAATTTTTTTTTTTTAGTTTATATGACTTTTTAATAATTTTTTTGAAAAATATGCAATATCTCGAGAACGGTTCATGTAAGCGTTCTAAAATTTATGTCAATCATTTTCTAATGAAAAATTACATAAAAAATGTCTATTTGCGTAACTTTATTAGCGGTTTTGATTTTTTGAAGATATTTTCAAAATTTCACGCGAAAATTTAGGGGGATTCTGATTATTCGATTGCGTATAAAAACAATAGGCTTTCAGTGTTTACGGATTGTGATTTTTGTACCACATTTCGTTCGAATCGGTCCATTCGTTCGTCAGTTATCGTCTCCACAGACTCACTGACACACACACACACACACACACACACACACACACACACACATCACTTCAAAAATGTTTGATTCGCGATCAGGGATGCTTGAAACGTGCTCTCCCGTCGAAAACTCGAATTCGAATTTTCGACCCCGTCACAATACTTTCCTTATACATTATGTATATACGGAAAGTAACCAGACAATACGTAACAAAAATGTAGATACCCTCTATTAATGAAGACGGAAACCCCCTAGGTCGCAGTGACCTAGGCAAGAGGTTCATAGGCCCCCATTGGCAAACAACTGCATTTATCCTTCATCGGGTTCATATTGGAAAACGAAATCCAGTACTGTAACCCTTTCCTCCCCGCCTCATTCGGTCATAACTTCATCTTTTCCGATTCAACGTCTATGTTAAATAGCGGAACTCCCCAAAAAATAGTTTCAAAGAGTTTCACTCTTCCCGATTTCATGAAATAAAGTGCCTATGAGGTAGCATCTTCGTAGTGGACGCTAATTATCGTACAGTATAGGTCTCGTTATACTTCGCACTATGTAGCCTCCTGCTCTATCAATAGCACCTCCACCTCTCCTACTATTTTCTTTACCAAACTACTCAGGTGAAATAATTGTTTTCATATTTCATATATTTATTTATATTTTATTATTTTTATATAAATAAAAAGTAGGAAAAAATAAATAAGGATATACTTACATATTAAAATATAAAATATAAAATAAATATACTATAATCAGTTATTTTACTGCCTATATATTTCAAGGTACAGTAAAAAAATACAGATGTTTAACAATATAGAAAAATTCATGAGGGCCTCATTGTATAACACAATTTGAATTCGAATAATGAATTCGTTCCATCTTCCGATCTTCGGCTTCAAGGGCGTAACTAGAATCTCGGAAAAGACGGAAGGTTATTATAGAATGGGGGGCAGTGCTGTGTTTGCTTTTTAAATATGGACCCCTATAGCGAACTAATGCAATTGTTCGGCCAACAATATGGATATAACCTGAAAAAGTCTTGGTTTATTTTTTACAAAATTGTTTCTAAAACAACAAGTGACCTACCCCCTACCCCACGCCCAAAAGTTTAAGATTTGGAGATAGGGGGCGCCGCTAAAAACTTTGAAAGTATTCGACTTTTTAAAAATATACTAGTAAAATTGAAGACTTCTCAGTAATCACAGGAGAACTACGTGGGTTGTGGACTAAACATAAGTCAGGATCTCGAAAAGAAAGAATAAAGGGAAGGGGGGGGGGGGGTTAAGCTCTGAATTTCGTTTTTAGACGTGTAATTAAATGTGTCTAAACAAAAGATTAATTTTTAAAATAGTGTTAAAGCGATTGCGCAGTGAGCTAACAAAAGCACCTCTTCGGATCTTTCCAGCAAAATACTACCTCTGTTCTGGCTGAATACACCTTATATCTGACACCTAGCCGAGTCAGTCCGTTTTTCTCCTCTGGTTTATTTTATTGCGACGTTAGACTTTGAGTTAGTTTTGGCATCGAGCCCTCTTCTGCAAAAAAACCGAAAATTCTGTAGATTTCACGTGATGCTTGACACCGAAATTCATTCTCTATAATTACGTTCGGATAATTAGTGAATGAAGGTTGTTACGAAAGAGACAAGTGGAACTAAGAATAGTCAAGAAAACACAACATTAGAAACAGCATTTGAGCACAATTGGGGCATTTTAATTCCAGAAATCATATTCTGAGAGCAGTGTTAAAGTATCAGGAGAGACAAGGTAGACAGTGTCTACCCAAATAGTTTACGGCCTAGTTATTTTTATTTCAATTATATGTTATTCGAAATCTATACAAATAAAATTGAAAATCTGTCTGTCTGTCTGTCTGTCCCGTCATCACGGGAGAACGGCTGAACCGAATTTGATAAAATTTTGTGGGTAGCCTGGAAATAGTCCCACTTAAAATTTAGTCTATGTTTGGAGTTTCTACGATCAGAGGTTCTCGAGATATCAGTAAAAAACGAAATTTCCGTTTGTCTCATCAGCACGGAAGAACTGCTGAACTGAATTTGATGAAATTTTGTGGATAGCCTTGAAATAGCCCCCCATAAATTTAGCCCAAGTTTCGAATATCTAAGACCAGGGGTTGTCGAGATATTAATGAAAAACGAAATTTTTTAAGAGAGTTCTACTTTCTAACTCCGTGGTTTATCCAAACAAAAAGCTTGAAAATCGTTTGAAAGTGAATTAAAACTTTATCTCTGAGTTTGATGGGAGATTTTTTGCGCCAATTAGTCACTTTCTGAAAACATGAATTGTTTGAAATATGATTTAAATGGGAAATCTATCTCCAAGGTTTATATTTCCCAAGCTTTTACTGAACAATGAAAAGCATAAAGAAATCAAAATGGTTATTTAATTTCGCAGTTTATGAGGAAGATTCTATCTCATATCATGTTGCTCAAAAACGCAATTAAATTAAATCTGTCTGTTAATTTTAATTATTATTTTTTCGATTTGAATAATAAATAAATGGATATAAAAATATATATTTTAGAAAAAAAAACGATTTGATTTTTCTTATAGCATTTTTGATTTGATAATATCAATTACGGTCTTCAGGTTTAAACGTTATTATTATTGATATTTTCGGGGATTTTTGATTCAGGGATTATTGATATTTTCAAGTTATTATGCAATTGTTTTATTACGACAAAAATTGTTTCAAACTCATATATTGTGCGTTGTACGAGTAATCTTCTACAAATACACGGGTATATCTTTTAATCTACGAGAATATAAGTAGTACAGGTATATTGGCATATATTTTGATATATATTGGCATATATTGGAATCAATTACGACCTTTTGGTATAAAGAGTACGGAGATTATTGATATTTTCAATTTATTACATCATCTCTTTTATTTGGGCAAATATTTTTTGAGACTCATATTGTAATATGGGTAATCTTCTACTAACACACTGGCATATTTTCTAATCTGCAACAATATAATAGTACGGAATTGCATATATTGATTCAATTCTTTTTTTTTTTTTTTTTTTTTTTTTTTTTTTTAAATTTGCTTACAAAAGGGGCCAGGATGTTTTATTCTTCAGATCTGCCCGTGAAGATACTTTTGAATAGTGAGAACAGATATTCTTAAACTTCTCTTTAGGAGCAATAAATTTAATATTTTAATAGAATTTGCACATGATAGCGAATTATAAGTTTCTTTATATTATATACTCCGTACGAAGGACAGGTATGCTGCTAGTAAATATATAAAATGTTTTCTGTGTAAATAAATAGAGATATAAACAGATTTTTGCGCTTAACCCACTAAGTGCTGAAGTATTGTTCAAAAGAAACATATCTCTATATGTTTAAACCCCGTCAGAAGATGTTATATTGGAAATGGTACTGAAAGAGAATTCGCGTGAACTTGCTATACATTTCCTGCCGTATCCCGAGTAGATGTGCCTATGCTGCGAAATTAAACTGTTTTCCTAAATCGTTTCCTTTCTTCAAATATAGTATTTACTAAAAGTTTGCAAAACTTTTTTGAATAAAGCAGGCATTGACATATCCCTTCTTTATTCAAGGAAGTTTTGGAGTTTTGGAAGCTTTTATCTTACAACTAGCAGTTTGATTTATTGTAGTAACTTTACCGACATATGCTTGCTTCATTTAAGGAAGTTTTCCAAGCTTTTATCTTATCAGCAGCAGTTTGATTTATTGTAGTCACCTTACTGATATATGCCTGCTTTATTCAAGGAAGTTTTGTAAGCTTTTATATTACAAGCAGCAGTTGTATTTGTTATGGTCACCTTACTGACAAATGCCTGCTTTATTCAAGGAAGTTTTGAAAACTTTTATCTTACAAACAGTCACCTTACATGTACTTGCTTTATTCAAGGAAGTTTTGTAAGCTTTTATCTTACAAGTAGCACTTTGATTTATTGTAGTCATCTTATTGACATTTTCCTGCTTTATTTAAGGAAGTTTTGCAGGTTTTTATCTTGCAAACAGCAGTTTAATTTATTGTAATAGTATTTGCTGCCTGATGACAGTTGAGAGTAATTTTTACTTTCCTATACATAATATATAAGGAAAGTATTGTGACGAGGTCGAAAATTCGAATTCGCGAGGTCGAAAATTTTCAACGGGAGAGCACGTTTCAAGCATCCCTGATCACGAATCAAACATTTTTGAGGTGATGTCTGTGTGTGTGTGTCAGTGAGTCTGTGGAGGCGATAACTGACGGACGAATGGAGCGATTCGAACAAGATTTGGTACAAAACTCACAATCCATGAATACTGGAAGCCTATTGATTTTATACGCAATCGGATGTTCAGAACCCTCCTAAATTTTTGAGTGAAATTTTGAAAAAATCATCAAAAAATCAAAACCTGTAATAAAGTTACGCAAATAGATATTTCTTATGTGATTTTTTCTTAGAAAACGATTAAAATAAACTTTAGAACGCTAGCATAAACAGTTCTCGAGATATTGCACATTTTCAAATAAATTTATCAAAAAATCAAACAAATAAAAAAAAAATATGAACTGTTGACAAACATGCTCACTTTTCATATGTAATATCATGCGATAAATTTGGTGACATCATTCTCGTGGATCTAGCTCGTTCCATTCATGTGAAAAGATACTTTGAGTAATACTTTTGTATTTGAACGCTAATAGTTAATTATCTACTATAAGAATAACAACTTATTTCTCCATCCATAACGCTTGGCGAGATTTGGCGCCGAATTTGGCGGAATATCGCCAAATTGGCGACTTTTTTAAAAATGTTACCAGATTAATGAAAATCCCGCCAAATGGATAAAAATGACGCTAAATCAATGAAAATGACGACTAATTGACGAAAATTCAATATCTTGGAAAGAATATAAATATCTACTATAAAAAAAATCTATTTTTTATTGTAAAAGTAGTAAATTCATTTTATTATATAAGGAAAGTCATGTGTTGCCCACATCAGATTTTTTTATTTATAATATATTTGGAATTTTTCTATGAGAATAACAAATTAACTTTTAACAAGTAAAAAAGTAAAACATGATCAACTGATGAAAAGGGATAAAATAACTGGTGTAGGTTTGTAAAATGGTTCGAACAAATTTGTGCAATCTTAACTACAGATAATGTCAAACCAAAGAGTGCACAATCACAGGAACTAATTGGCTAAAGACAAATCACGCAAACATAGCGCAAAATAGATTCGCAAAAGCCCTGTGACATTTGGGCGAAGAAAAAATACTTTTGGTCTAAAGTGTCCCAAACAACCGGATCAAACAAGATTTCACAAGAAATTTTGATTATTTATGTTCGTTGGCCCAAATGAAAATAATAGTTCGGGAAATTAATTTGGAATGAATTTAATAACATTACTTAAGAAACTGAAAGCGACATTTTGAGCAGCTTGAATCGAAATGTAATTTGGATGGGGGGGGGGGGGGAGAAATAAATATAGTCATTAAAATATTTGAAATGAACGGTTTTAAATATCGAAAAACTAAAAATATCGAAAAACAGAAAAGAGAGAGAGAGCAACACAATCATTAGTATCGATGTATAATCTATTTATTATCTATTACAATTACATCTATTACAATTATGTACAATCTATTTATTATTCGGTCTTTTTCTTAGATCAACACAGAATAATAAATAGACTGTACTGAAAGTAAGAAAATTTTTTCAATTAAATATATAATTCAAATAAATATATTCATATAAATATATAATAGTCACAGAACCCGCCTATTTAAATGTATGTATTATAACATTTTTAGACAAATGCTACTACATAAAGCCACATCAAAGAATGAAGACTCATGTTTCAACGGGACAACTATTCTCAAACACTACAATCCTCTAATTTA